>PVLD010029724.1:0-17691 GCA_004027595.1 Dinomys branickii
AATTTAGTAAGATTGAAGTGCTGCATGGCACTATCTAGTGGCGATTACATAAGTGGGAGAGAGTGAGTGCAGAAGGTTTGGCGGTCACCATAGGAACAAGTAGGCATCTTTGTGGGAGCACGTGGACACTGTGGTAAATGTCTGTGCACTTGGCTTGGAGAACCATAAGTTAGTCAAGGTGCAGAGGTTATCGTGCAGCCGATAGGGCCAGCTGTGCAGATCCAGATGCTGCCCAACACATTACCTAAAGTGGTAACCTGATCATCTGAAAAGCCTCCCAAACAGTTCAGTTCCTTTTTATACATTTGAAGGCTGTGAATGTTGTTCAGTTGTATAGCACTTGGCTAGCATGCAGCAGGCCCTGAGCTCATTCCCAGCATGACAGTTAAAACATACACACACTCAAGCCTACAGGCCATTATTGGGCCAGTTAACAAAGATGAGAGAAGGCCAAAAATATAAGAACTGACTTGACAGAAAAATACCATAGCTAAATGGCTAGGAGGAAAGTCATGTAAATGTCCATAAACAAGAGAGTCCATAGACAACACAGGATCCATAATCATAACTACATATTTGTAGTTAATGCAGATAGTTATTTTTAGTTACTGTATTTTATTATCTTCATGAAATTATTTTTGGGCATTTTTTTAGAGACAGGATCTTGCTATGTAGTTCAGGCTGGCTTTGAACTCACTATGTAGCCCAAGGTGGCCTCAAAATCTCAATGATCTTCCTTCCTCAGCCTCCCAAGAGCTGGGATTATAGGTCTATGCACCACCACACCTGGCTAGGCAATTTCTTTTGCCAAAAGTTTCTTCATGGGGAATTCAAGCAAGGCCTTGGTTACCATAAGGGGATTGGGTGGCCTGGGTCTGACTGTTTGGCAGCCGCCCTGTAGGATCTTATTCTAATGGATCTGCCCACTCCTCAGCTCATTCTTAAAGGAAAAGGTGCACAAAGTCAAGTAAAATCTTAACTTTCTGCGTGAGCAACGGAGCTTCCAAACCTGAAAGACTCAATGTTCTGTCTGTCTAGCAGCTCAGGGGCCACTAACGGGTATCAGGACACATCCTTTGCCCCACAAGCTGAGGGCATGAGAACAGTAGGAACAACAGGACACCTCAGCTGAGTGGGCTCCAAGGACAGAGCAGGAACTGCAGTGAGAAGCTCCTTCTTCGGAGTCCAGTGTGGTGGACTGCTGTCCTGGGGCTGAGGATACAGCCCTAAACTAAATGATGTCTCACTCATGTGTGGTGCCTGATGGGGAAATGCAGACTCAACACAAACACAGAACTGGAAAAAAGGAGAAGAGGTGAAGGAGAGAGGTTAATGGTTTAGTGAGTGGGTTTCCAGTGTGGTGTCTAGGAAGAGCAGATGTGGGCGGAAGGATGGATGAGGAGTCTGAGGAAGCTTGTAGGTAAACGAGGAAGTATGGTTGGGGTAGTGGGGTAGGGGGGCCGGGGATATAGCTCAGTGGCATAAACACATGCCTGGCAAGCCCAAGTTCCTGAGTTTGATTTGCAGTACTAAAAAAAAAGACAAATATAATTACATGTACTTTTGTATATGTAATTTTCTTGTACTTTCTTAATGTGATCACTAGAAAATTTGAAATTACAGATATGGGGCTGGGGTTATAGCTTTGTGGTAAAGTGGATGCCTAGTGTGCCCCTGTGGCCCACATTTTATTTCTGTTAAATAGCGTTGGCCTGTAGACCCGGGTTTGCTGCAGATTCAACGTCAAGTGTTCTGGGCCTTGCACTTCTGGTTTCTGCTCTATCTATAGGGAGCATGGACATTGTTTATCCTGCCCACACAAGAAAAATCTATTCAATCTGAAAATCAAAAGGGAATTGAAGTCAGGACAGAGACTCCACAAATGGGGAAGCGGTTGCACAGAAAGATTAGCTTACTCCAAGCAGCCCCCTGAGCTCAGTAAGGAGCGGAAAGGCTTAAGTAGTAGCTCTGGAAAATTTCTAGAGACCGAGTGTAGACTAGCTTGAGAATTAAAACCTCCTGAGCACTAAGAATAAGGGGGTCCCCTACTTTTGTGGAGTTTACCTCCAGAAGCCTCAGTGAAAAGCCTAGAAAAATTCCCTCATGTTTGGCCAAGGAGTGGGGACAAGTAACCAAGAAACCTTGAGCATGCTCTACAACAAAGGCCAAGACCTCACGCAAAGTCTTATTTACTTTAGATTCTTTTACTAATACATAAATGTCCAGCTTTCAAGAAAACAATTACAGGCACACTGAAGGGTAAGGAGAAAGCCCAGCTGAAGAGACAAAGCAAGCATGGGAACTATACTCAGATAAATAAAGATCATAGGGGTCACAGAATAATTTAAAATAACTTTGACAGTCTAAGTGCTCTGCTGGATAAAGCGGGTGACATGCAAGAATAGACGGGAGCCAGGCATGGTGGTGCACACCTGTAATCCTGGGACTCAGGAGGCAGAGGCAGGAGGATTGCTGCGAGTTTGAGGCCAGCCTGTGCTTCAGAGTGAGCTCAAGGCCAGTGTGAACTACAAAGTGAGACCCTGTCAAAAAGAAAGAAAATCAAAACACTGTAACAAAAATTAAAAGAATGGGCAGGCTCAGTAGTGCATGGCTGTAATCTCAGCTACTTCGGAGACTGAGGCAGAAGGATAGCACACTCAAGGCCAGCCTGGGAAACTTAGTGAGACCTTGTCATAAAATGAAATGAAAGAAGGTAATTCAGTGGGAAGGCCTTGGATTCAATCTCCAGTACTGCAAAACGAGGAGACCAACCATCCAACCAATAAACCAACAAACCACAAAGAACTAAAGAAAGCAAATCAAAGAGGCTAAAAGTCTTTGATAGGCTGATCATTAGGTTGACTGATGCATATGGCTTAAGGAAAGAGTCAGCGAAAATAGAAAGCCTGAACTGAAATACAAAGAGAAAAAGAAGGATAAAGCCAAAGCAGAATACTCAAGATCTGTGAGATAATTACACAATGGGAGTACCATGAGGAGAAGAAAAAGATGCAGAAGACATATTTGAAATGACAAGAAATTTCCAAATTTAATGCAGAAACTCAACCACAAATCTAGGAAGCTCAGAAAACACCACATAGGATGTACAACAAAAAATGTAAATGTAGACATGTCAGATCTAAGTTATAAAAACCAAAAATGAAGAGAAAAATCTTGAAAGAAGTCAGAAAAAAATTGCACGTCACTTATAGAGAAAGAAGAATAAGAATTATATTGGACTTTTAAAAACTAAAATATGCATGCAAGAACACACATATTGGTGGTGGGAATGTATAATAGTACAATTGTTGCAGAAAATATTTGGCAGTGACTTCAGTAAAGATGTAATCCAGGTGTGGTATCCTTGTGTGGCATCCAGGAGTGCTGGTATAATCCCAGCCCTCAGGAGACTGAGGTAAGAGGACTGTAAGTTCCTTGCAACACCCTGGGTTACATAGTCAGATGTTGTTTTAAAGAACCACACCAAATCAAACCAAGACACATCAAAACAAACAACAACCGAACAAAACAAATCAGAAACCCCTCAAAATGTGCATTTTTATGAGTCCATGTTTGCCGTGCGTGATGATTACATTCATAGTAGGGAGCTGGTACATTGAAAGAACATACCTTAATTCTTTTTTACATCTCTTAATCCTCCCACTCATCCCCGCTCCTTCCAACACTTGATTCCCACCCATCCCATTTGCAAAAGCTCTATTTCTTTTTTTCTCAATTTTTTTCCTGTCCCCTTTCCCTCCCTTTCTTCCCCATCTTTTCATCTGTTTCCCCATCAGTTTGAAAAATATCTCCCTAGTTCTAACTTATCTGTCTTTTATTTTGCTCTTTATTTATATTTTTTTGGGTTCTCGTATAAGAGACACCATGCAATACTTAATCTTCTGTGTTTGACTTATTCACTTAATATTGTGGTCTCAAGGTGCATCCATTTACCTACAGATGACTTGTTTACCTATCTCCATGGCAGAGTGTATAAATACTGTATTTTCTTTATCTGTTCATCTGTTGCTGGCTTCACCCAGTGTAGATGGATTCATTGGTGATGGTTTTCAACATATAGCTATTATAAATTGTGCTGCTATAAACATGGGTATGCACGTATTACTGTAATACATTTTCTTCAACTCTTTTAGGAAGATATCTACAAGGGGAATAGCTGGGTCAAATAGAATTTCTAGATTTTTTTTTTGAGGAATCTCCACACTAATTTCCATAGTGATTGTGCTAGCTCACATTCCCACCAGCAATATATGTGTCCCTTTTTTCTTCACAGCCTCACCAGCATTTGTTATTTGATTTCCTGATGATGGCCATGCTTTCTAGAATAAGGTTGTATCTCAGTGTTGTTTTAATTTGCTTTTCTCTAGTGGCCACCAATGTTAAATATTTTTCATGTCACTATTGGCCATTTGTACTTCTTCTAAGTTTCTGTTCATTTTGGTTGCCCATTTTTTTGATTGGGTCTTATATTTTGGGGGGTGTCTAATTTTCTTGAGTTCTTTATGCATTCTAGATATTAGTCCTTTCTAGGAATAGCTGGTAAGTTTTTCCCTATTTTATAGGTTGTCGCTTCACTCTGTTGGTTGTTTCCTTTGATGTGCAGAAGCTTTAAAATTTGATATGATCCCATTTATTCACTGTAGACATTTATTTCTTGTGCAGTTAGGGTTTGATTCAGAAAGTCCTTGCCTATGCCTGTGCCTTCAAAAGCTCACCTGTTTTATATTTCAGCAGATTAAGCTTTTCTGTTTTAATATTTCTGTCTTTGGTCCATTTTGTTATTTTGTAGTTTAATAGATGATGAGAGATATGGGCATGTGTATAGCCAGTTTCCCTAGCACCATTTGTTAAAGAGGCTGTCTTTCCTCCAGCATGTTTTTGACTCCTTTGTCAAAGATCAAATAGCTGAATATGCCTGGAGTTGTTTCTGTATCCTCTATTCTGTTCCGCTGATCCACATGTCTGTTTTTGTGCCATTACTATGCTGTTTTTATTATTGTAGCTTTGTAATATAACTAAATTTGAGATTGTGATACCTTCTAATTTGCTGTTGTTACTCAGGATTGCTAAACAGGCATCTCAACAAAGCATATAGAAGTGATGTCTTAGGCATTTAACTCATCCCTGTGACTCAGAACCCAACCCCTACAATTTAAAGAGGAGAGAGTGAACTGGATGTTGTAGTGCATGCTTGTAATACCAGCACTTGGATACACAAGCTTGAGAGATTGAAGAGGACACCTTTGGGTATGCAGTGAGTTTAAGACCAGCCTAAACTACATAGTGTGACCCTGTCTTTAAATAAATAAATAAACAAACAAACAAATAAATAAATAATGAAAGATTTATTTTGGCCCACCTGTCAGTCCATGGTCAGCAGGCTGCAAAGACAAAACAGCATTGCTGGGAGGCATGGCAGAGGAAACAGCTACTTACCTCCCAGCAGCCTAGAAGGAGACAGTGAAAGGAAGAGCTGGGAAGGGTGATTCTGTCTAACTTGGGTCATGCCAACAGTGACTTGCCTATTGGGACCAGACCATAATGCTATTACTGCATGAGACTTTAGGGGGACATCTTGATAAAACATAACAGATGCTAAATGGACACATGAAAATATGTTCAACATTACTGGCCATTAGGGAAATGCATATTAAGACTGTAGCTATCAAAATACACAGACTATCAAAACAGTTAAAACAAAAAATAGTGACAAAACCAAATGGTAGTAATAATACAAAGAAACTGGATGTCTTCTTTTTTTTTTTTTTTTGCGGTACTGGGGATCGAACTCAGGACCCTGTGCTTGCTAGGCAAGCACTTATTCCACTGAGCTACATCCCCAGCCCTGGATGTCTTCATTATTGTGGTGGGAACGTAAAATGGTACAGCTGTGCATCCACCAGTGGATGATCAACCGTCTAGAACCCTCATGATCCGATTGCTTTCCCAAAAGCCCACAGCCGAACCCCTGAGGTTTTTTGGAGCTATTCTAGATGTTACCTGTAACAAACAGGCTTCTTATGCACTTGTAATTGTTTCAAAATAAAAAGTTAAAAATATAAAAAGCTGTTTTGTTCAAATAAGATAGCACTTCTTGTAGAGAAGCTTACAAAACTAAAATCCAACTTTCTTTGAAGCTCTCCATCATCAGTTTTAAGTTAAAACCAAGACGTGTTTTCATGTTACAGAGCAGAAGAACAAGTTAACGAAAGAAACAAGAAAGAAGTAAACAACCAGTATTATAATGTATTCAATTAAAAAGAAATTTCATCTTCTGCTAGAGATTGAACCTGTTACTTCAGAAGATGCTAAGCATTTGGTCTGATGCTGAGTTACACCCCTATGAATAATTCCTCTGCAAGGGAAGCATCATCTGGCCTGATCTTAAAAAAAAGTGTTAGGAAATACCCTATGGAGAGCTACTTACACAAAAACTACTTACACAAGAAATTAATTTTAAAATTCTCATTGCCAGTCCTTAAACAAAAAAAAAATTTTTTTTACATCAAGGAACAGAAAACCCATAGCAGCATAGCAGAAATATTCAGCTATTATACTAAGCAAAGGTTTTAATCTAGCATTCTTAGGGACAGGATTCTTTGTGTCATATAATTAAAAGTCAGTAACAAGTTAAAGGCCAGCCTGAACTGCATGGTGAGACTCTGTCTCAAAAAAACCCAAAACCTGTGAACTGAGATTCATAGTACCACTACAAATGAAAATAAGGTTTGGGGAATGGGCGGGGGAACAGAATGAGAAGAAAGGGATTAAAAAAGAGAAACTGTGGTATGTATATGTATGAACTCCTCAAGATGATTATGAACTGCGTGTAATGTAAACATGTACTAATAAAATTTTTAAAGTTAAAAAAACCAAAAAAAATCCATGTCAGTAATAATTGTATTCTTTTAATATATTTTTTTTCTGAGCGTATTTTGATTTTTAGCTCATTTTGACTTAATAGTTAAAATATGCCCTCCAAAGAGGTATTCATTTTTGGGTTGGTAGAATGATTTGCCCAGTGTCTCATATTCTAAGATAATTTTATATTGAGCTATAGCTGGAAAAAAAAATCCAAAGGACAACGTAATCCCTGTAGACTGACCAGGTGCTTTTTTTTGAGGGGGTGGTACTGGGGGATTGAACTCAGAGACCTTGCGTTTGCCAGGCAGGCGCTTATTCCAGAGGTATATCCCCAGCCCAATCCCTGTAAACTAAACTGTGATTGCCCGCATAAAAGAATCTATTCATATAATTTAACAACCTCCCCACCACCCCATACTGCCTGCAACATAAGCTTTCAAATTTTAGGGTTCAGGATAAAGTCCGAGATAGAAACATTAAAACAACTCGTCTTTTATTGTGCCGCAGTGCTTTTAACAGGAGCTTAAGGGAGTAAGTTTCAGTGTCCAAATCGGGGTGTGAGGGGAGTTGAAACCCCACTTGATCAAGTTTTTTGGATTTCAAATCATCCGTCCTAGACAGCTTTCCAAGACTCGGTAACGTGCGGCCACCTTCATTCAAAACTGCAGGAGCGATGAAGGGGCGGGGCCTGCCGGGGGTAAGATGGCGGCTACGCGACGCTCTGGGCTGCCTGGGCCTCCACTCGGTATAGGGAAGTCCTCCGGCCGTCGCTTTTAGGAAGCGGAAGTAAAGGGGCGATTGGCAGCTGGTGTTTCTCTGAGACCGGCTCGCAAGTTGAGCCGCGGAAAGGCGCGCGTCGGCCTCTCACTGGCGCAGCCTTTGTCGCCCCCGCCGCCGCCGCCCCGCCCCGCCCCGCCCCGGCGTTTCGCAGGCACTGTAGTGGACGGTGTGCGGCCCCGGCATGGGCAGCAACGGGGACGCGAGCGGCGCGTGTGCCGCGGCTGCTGCGGCCGGTGACAGGTACCCGAGGGTGGGGTTGGGAGGCCTGGTGCCTGGGGAGAGTGTCTGGCGCGCAGAATGACCGTGTACCCAGGTCCTATTGAGCTTCCGCCTCTACCCTCAGTTTCCCTTCGCGAGTCGCAGCTCTTCGCGAGCGCGCTAAGTTGTCTCTAATGGTCTCCCCCGCAAGGTGGCGAGTCCTCGGGGTGGCTGTGGCCTGACCTCTGCGGTCTGAAGCAGTCTCTGAGGAGCTTTGAGACCCAGGTACCCAAGTGCAGAAGGAGGAAGTGCCCTAACATGAATTTGTACTGAACCTAACCCTGAGTAGGTTAAGAACCAGGACTTAGCATGAGTGATTGGAGAACTACCTGGTCCTTTTATAGGTTTCTATTTTTCCTAAATGAATTCGGGTGATGCATATTGGTCGCACTTTTTATTTAATGCTGGGGGATCTGTTGGCTGGGAATTGGAAAATCCGGGTTTCATTTTTAGTGTGTGACACCTGCCAGAAGCATAAGATCTGTGTAAATCGCCAAAAGTTATAGAGTGAAACTGCCCGTGTTCCTTCGTCGAAAGCTGTAGCTGCTTTAGCATTTGCTACCGGATTTGAGAAGGAGCACATTTTGTTGATTCCAGGGCCTGGGATCTTATGCTCTTTGGAATCATTCCCTGGTGCACTTCCTAGCCAATTTTATATAAAGGCCCTCTTTTCTTGAAATATCTTTTACACTGGTAGGCGTTTGAGCTCTTATTTTGTTTTATTAAGACAGGATCTCGCTATGTAGATCAGGCTGGTCTTGATGTCAGTATATAGCGCAGGCTACCCTTGCACTTGGGGCAGTCCTCCTGCCTCAGCCTCCTCTAAGTGCTGAGATTACATGTGTGTGGTTGAACACATTTTCAATAGATAGTTAATGCCACAGAACTGGAGATGATGATAGCCTTTTCCCCCTTGACTAGCTTTTCATACTTAGCTGAAACCCAGTTTATTTAAGGAAGTAAATAGTACTTTCAGCAAAGGGCAATACACGGGGCTATGAAGAAAATCATTGGGAACATTTATGCAGTTGTCTGATCATTTCTGTATCAGGTATGTGGTGACTAGCTGAAGTCAAGTGTATGTAGTTCACAGCAAATGGTTTAGCTAATGTGGGTAAGTGTGTATCAGGGTTCGTTAGAAGTTAGTTTATTTCTCAGAAATGGTACTTCCTAATATTTTCTCACTATTATATGTTGAAACTCAGGTGCATATTGATAAACTTGCAGATTGCGTGTTTTTAAAGAGGTTGGTAGCTCTTCAGTTTAAAAATGAAAGAAGAAAAGGTTGATGACTTAAATTTTAGAACCATTGTGTGTGTTTCTCCAAAAGTGAAAAGCATTTACCATACTTAATTTCTGTTTATTTTTTCTGTATCTTACTCTAAATAAATGAGCAAGGAATAATATTTTAATTCAAACATACTAGAAACTTGCAGTTAGGGTTTTGGCCAGTTTACCTATAGTTGAGACAGTTGTTAGAGAATGTTTTATGTTAATATGTTATGCCACAGGCACTGTGCCTATAATCTTCGAGTGCTACATGGCGCAGTGTGACAGCTGTTATCACTGAGGCTGCTCATTTAGGACCATTAGTGTCGGGATGGTAAGGGACCCCATGAAGTGGAGATACTGTATCCTCAAACAAGACCCCTTCAGTGAGGTTCTTAGCAGTGTCTCTGGACAGCCCTCTTCTGTGTTATCACCTGTGGTGTCAAGAATGTGGCGTCAAGGTGGCAAAGTTCTTGCTCCATCTCCTCTTCCTTCCATTGTGCCCTCTCCTCAGTACTGGAGATTAGACCTAGGGCCTTCCACTGAGCTACATCCCCTGCCCTCGTTTATTTAAATTTCGAGACAGTAGCTCACTAGGTCACTGTGTAGCCTGGGTTAGGCTCATATATGAGCGCTGAAAGGACAGCAGTGTGCCACCAAAAGCTCTGATATCTAGCTGTCCACTTGTTCTCTTTTGGAATGGTGTTATACCCCTCCTTCAGAATATACACTTTCTGTCGAAAACCATGCACGGGATCCCTGGGTAGGTCACAGGCACGGGATTTTCTTTTTTCTTTGTCTTTTGGTGGTGTGGGGATTGAGCCAAGGGCCTTCACACTGAAACAGTTTGGAAGGCTGCTCATGAGCATCTTTAGTTGTGCTGTCCAGGCTGCTTTGATATCCAGAATCTGCTATAAACATTTACCTTACTTGGTCATTTTAACTTTGGGGAAGAGCCAGAAGTTGCATGGTGCCAGATTTGGTGAATTAAATGAATAAAGACACACCATAATGTTTTTATAACCTTGCCTTTCCATTGGATGGTACTTGACAACAGCATTCACTGTAATTTTTGATTACCCCTCATAAAGGCATAAAAGAGGACTTTCAGAACTGCTTTAGAAAGCAGCAAGATCGAGAGGATAAGTTTGAAGCGGGGAATATTTTGAAGGGGATTAATGGCAATGTGTCTTTTACTGTAATAACTTTTTAAAAATAAATATTCACTGAATATTTTGATCAGTCCTTGTAGCGTAGTACTGTGGAACTTGTAGACATGATTACAGCCCTTAGGGAAATTCAGTCCCCTGTTTTTGTTTATGAATGTTAGGTAGCATGGAGTACGTAAAGCTAGCCCATTGCTCACTAAAGGGTAGTATTTCCTGAGGAACCTTTTGGCCTGTCCCCGGTTCTCCTGTACTCAACCTGCTGTCTGCCCGGGGTTACTGTGTGGTGGTGTTCAACTGTCAATCATCACGAATCACCACTCTGTGGAAGTCATACTTCTATAACTTCCGCAACACTAGGAGGTTCTGACAGGAGCTGCATCTTTCCCCTGCTTCAGCCTGGAGTGATCGCTAGCAGGTTTCGTTGTCAAAGGTTTAGTTTGGTTAGGCCTGTTTTTAGTAGATTTTATTTTTGTGAATAGATTCTTTTGTTTCTGCAGTCTCCACAGTGGTCTTTATAAATACTGATTTTTAAAAAAATACTTCTGAGCATCTTTATTTATAAATGTGATGTTCATACTTTTTTTTCCTACAGAAGGGCTGATAGTGCCTGAATTTAAAACTCTTTTAATAGCCATTTTTCTTTTTGCTATAGTTTATTTTGCTTTTGACCATTATTTTTCAGGGACTGTATATTATAGAAAACAGGATGTTAACACAAACTGTGATTTTTTTTTTTTTTTTTTGAGGGGGTGACAAGAGCTCACTATATAGTTAAGGCTGGCTTTGAACTCATTATATAGCCCAGGCTGACCTTGAACTCAGGGTGATGCTCCTGTCTTAGCCTCCCATGTGCCAGGATTTCAGGCATGCACCACCATGCCTGGCTTTATAATTCTTATAGAAAGAAGGTATTGATTGGTTTTCCCAATATTACTGTCTCTTCCTGTCAGGTATATAACCAATGTAGAGGAACTGGGGTGAAACTGGGTAAGCCATATCAGGTGCTGATCTTCCCACATAGACGCGTCCTTTTAGGGCCTGATTGCTAATTTTTCTCTTTCCTTTCCTTATGTGTGGTCTTAGCCAGGTTAGCCTTGAAATCCTGGGGTGAGGCAGTTCTGATCCCCCTGCCTCACCCTTCTGAGTAGTAGGGCCACCATGCATACCCAACAATCTTATACTTATGTTTTATTTGTGGGGCTGGGGATTTGAACTTGGTGTCTCCCAAATGCCAGGCAAGTGCTCTGCCATTGAGCTATGCCGTCTACCTCTGGATACTAACTTTTATATAGCTCTGGGGGATGTCTGATTAAGGTGCTGTCAGGCAGGTTCTGGGATGAGAAAATCATCAGCTGGAGACTATTTCTGAAATGGCCTGGTCAAGCTGGGTGTGGTGGCACACGCCTGTAATCCCAGCACTTGGGAGGCTGAGACAGGAGGATTGTTATGAGTTCGATATCAAAGTGAGCTCAAGACCAGCCTGAACAGCATAGTGAGACCCTGTCTCAAAAAAAAAAAAAATCAATGAAATGGCCTGGTCACTCTCTGCGAGGCTCTCAGCAAGTTGAGAGAGGTTGTTGACAGGGGCTAAAAGCTGCATGCTGTGACTGTGCTGCTCTGCTAGTCACTTGGTTTCCCCATTGTGTAGATGAGGATGAGTGCCCTTGAAACCCATTGAATTCTTATGTTTGTTCATTCCAGAACCTGTCTTTGAGTTACTTTAGAAAGTCGTATTAGTTTTCTATGGCTGCCATAACAACATACTACAAACTTAATGGCTTGAAACAACAGAAATTTATTCCTAAGCCGTGTTCCATGCTTCTCTGAAACTCCAGGTCATCTTTCCTTGCCTCTTCCGAGGTAGCCCCAGGCATTCCTTGACTTTGCAGTATGATTTCAGCGTCTACCTCTGCCTTCACCTGGAGTCCCTGTGTCTCTTCATATTGTGCCCCCCCAAGTCTCAGTTTCTGTGTCCCACTTTTCCTTTTCTATTAATACTAGTTACACTGAATTAGTGCATCCTAATGACCTCACCTTAACTTGCATACTTCTGTGAAGACCCTGTCTCCAAATAAGTTCACTTTCCGAGGGACTGGAATTTGGGAGTTAAGCTTATTTTCATGGAGGATAAAACGCAACCCACAACATTCATCTATTATTTATGTTTTCATCTGTTTCAGCTTTATTTACCTCATGCTTTATAAAACATTTGTGGGTAAAACTAGGTGCACCACCAACCGACCTTTCTACTTCTGTATTATGTAGATTCCCCAGGAAATGAAGTGGAAGAACGTAATGAACTGCACACCTTTAGCTGTATATCAGTCACTCCACAAGTATGGATTGGACGGTCTTATGTATCAAGTGCTATTATTGTTCAAAGGTGGTCCTGGTTTTGCAACTTTAATGTTCTTTTGTATCTGTAGGTATTAAGATTGTTATTTTGTGTCTCTAAGTATTAAGATTTAAACATTACCTTCTTTTTTTTCTTTCTAGGGCTTTGCTGTAAAATGGGACTTCTAATTGCATTCATACTGCATTATGGCTGTTCTCCTCAGTAAAAGCAGATTCAAAAGCCATTACAACCTCTCTCACAGCAAAGTGGTTTTCCTACCCATTGTTGCTAGAAGCTAGGTAAAAAGATCTTCTTTTGTTTCACATATTTGAATATAAATGTAGGCTCTTCCAGGAAATGAATGAATATTCAGCACCTTTTAGGAGTGAGATTATGATCCTCAGATACATTTATTAATGTGCTCTGTGCTGTATAAAGGCTGTTAGGACACAGAATCTTTCAGTAGGGACAAGGCTGTGTTGATCCAGAGAAGCTCAGGAACTTTGTTAGACAAATATATAGAATTGGTTAAATTATTATTTTGTCTTCCAGAAAAAGTGTAAGTGTGATTATAAGGAAAGAGTGAGTTATATATAAAGGAAATTTTTTACTTGGCGAGGACAGTTTTAAGGGGTTCTTACTAAATGCAAGAGAAGAGAGCTTGGCAGTGCAGGGCGGGCGGGAGAGCACATGTGTCTTCTGAGAACCGAGTGAAGACGCCAGGGTTGGAGAGCGCAGGAACTGGGTTGGGTGGCGGAGGAGGTGAACAGGTTTATCTGTCCCAAGGTGTCTGTGTTCTATATTATAACCTCTACAAAATCAAATCAAGAAATTATCTTAGCAATTAAAATTGGTAGCGTTTTTCATGAAGTTATATGTTTTTAAATTGATAAAGTGCAATATAGCAATGATTTCTTGGGACATTTTCAATTCCAAAGGTGCTTTTTAGCTAGTGTTTATAATATACATACCATAAAATACCTTCTTTTTTTTCCAACATTGGGGATTGAACTTAAGGGTTTCACAAAAATTGAGGTACATACGCAGTCCTTTTTTCTTTTTTCTATTGAGATAGGGTCTCACGAAGTTACCTAAGCTGGGCTTAAACTCAGGATCTTCCTGCCTCAGCTTCTCAGAGTTCTAGGATTACAAGGATTGGCTATCATATTTGGCTGAGATACCTCTTTTTACAGCCAAGTTTTTATATGCTTATGCACAGAAACATATTATATCATAAATAATATATAGTTGGGATTGAAGGGAATCTTTCCAAAGGATAAATGTGGTAGATCATAAAGCAAGCATTTGCAATTCTCAGTGTTTGATACTGAGCCAGATCCTAAACTCCTTGAGCCAGGACCCTGGTAACTCAAGTTTTGTTTTACTTCGCTTTTCCTATTTGTAATCGTATTTTGGATGATTTGATGTAAGTCTCATCCACTGACATTTATTATCACTTTTGGAATAATTTTGAACAATTAACCATAACAGATATTTCATGATATTTTGCTTGAAACTTTCCTACCTGAGTTACATTGACTTCTCTTACGTGTATTGACACCGACTAGTTGTTTTGGAATTTGTACTTTGTCCTGAAAGAGCCTTGTGACATATACCTATGGACTTTTAAGAAAGCAGGCCAAATTGACAGTCTTAGTTCCTCAGGTTTTTTCAGTTGCTTCAATCATTGTGGAGTAGGTAGGCTTTTAAATTTCTTCTCTAAATTCTGTATCACAAACATCTGTTTTCGTGATGTCCCTGGTCATTGTTTTTAGGCCTCTTCTGTCCTGTGGCTATGTGCAAACCAGTGGCCAAGGTAGTGAGACTTGTAGGGAACTCAGGAAGGATCTCAGCTTATTTGAAAGTACTCTGTCTTTCCTTCCAGAGCTTTTAGAGGCTGCCACTCTTTTCCTATGTCTGATGATGGCTTGTGGCTCCCTGTCCTCTTGGGTAAAGATGAAGGGGCAGAATCTTTCTCTACACATCAAGGCACACAGTTATCATAGATCTTGTGCCAGCCTCATGTCTATCCCATAGAAACTAAAAATACTCCTGTGTACATTTTTAGATTGTGCTGTTATTTACTGATTCTGTGCCCCAGAGAAAGTTCACAGTGTCTCCGAGTGGCAGCTTCTTTTTGAAAATGTTTATAACTGAGGGTGGTTGTGTGGATTTGTGGATACAGGTGAATGTGCTGAGCCTGGTGACTGTTGCATTGAAGACTTCGCTTAGACATTTCTTTCCCTTCCTCTTCAAACCCTGTTTAGAAGAATATCTATTCTTACCTCACAGTAGCTTTGGAAAGTTTACCACCAGATTTGTGCTCCCGGGTGGACATTCAGGTTGTTTGTAGGGTTTTTTGGGGGGGGGCAGCAGTGGAGTCATAGATGGCAAACTTTATTATGACTTTTCAAAATGCTTGTCAATGTAGACAGTGGTATATGCTGTCCACATACCCATCAGTCGCTTCCTTCCTTCCTTCCTTACCCCTTCTCTCCCTCCCTCACTCCCTTCTTCTCTCCTTCCCCCCTCCCCCTTTTCTTCCTTCCTTCCTTTCTGATACTGGAGGTTGAACCCAGGGCCTTTGTATTAAACTACATCCCTGGCCCTTTTTATTTATTTATTTATTTTGAGAGAGGCTCTCACTAAGTCACTTGAGCTTGGTTTTGCTCTTTTCAGCCTCCCAGAAAGCTTGGGATCACAGTTGCGTGTCTTCACACCCAGCCCATCAGTCACTTAACCAACAAAGTTACCAATTCAAGTATGGTAACCACTATTACCTTCTCCCCATTTTACTGGAATATTTAAAGGAAATACCTATATCATATAATTTTATCTGTAAAACTAGAGTTTTACTTAGAGGCACAGGTTTAAGAAGCTAAAACACAAAATAAAAATGCAAAATTAATTATACTGTGAAAGAAATGACAGTGTTCCTTTTTCATGATGTCTACCATTAGTCTCCTCTCCTGTGGATTATTTCTATGGATCTAGTAGTTAATTTTCTTAAAACTATTTTCAGCTTAGACCTGTAAGACTTATTTATGTACTGGGATGAAAAAGAATAATATTTCAAAAAATTTTCACATATTTAGCCTGGATGGGTCCTTGTTCTCAGTACAGCTAAAGAATGTGTCACCCCTTCTGCTAACTTATCAATATGGTTTAATTTGCCAATTTCATGACCCAGAAGCTATTTTCTTAGACTGTAAACTATTTTACGTTTACTCTAGAAAGCCTAGAGAAACATAGAAGCATTAAATAGTTTAATACATTATGATAATGGGTATTTTCAGAAACCTATTTTTAGAGGAGCTTTGTATTACCAGGAAATGTTTCTTATTTTTCCCATATTTCTGTGTCTAGCTGTGGAGTAGAGTGAGAGTTGTACAGCCCAGTGTTGACAAGTAATGGGAAAGTCTTCCTTTGGCTAGGTAAGCTGAGATCCAGATCTGCAGTTTGCTTTAAGACAGTGAAAGATCACTAGTACGTTAGTTCTCTAGGCTGGGAGTGAAGATAACCAGTTTATATGAATCATTCATTCAGTTACTACAGATCTTTTGTTTTAGGGATGTTAGACTCTTGAATGAGAGGAAATTCACAACAGCCATTATTTTAGGTTAATGGTGGAAAGTAGAAAAAGATTAAGACAATGTTGACATTTTAGATTTGATTTTGTTAGATTAGTGTTAATATTAATATAAATCTGATGATCTTGAAAACTTAGATTACGGGTGTTAGAAAATTATAATGTGTTGCCTTTAGCATCTCTGAAATTTTCTAGGATGTATATTTACTGTGGGAGAATCTTTAGGCAAAACACGGTTTTTGTTTTTTGTAAGGTCTTCAGAAAATAAGTGAGCAGAACTAGTGGTAGTTACTAATTTCTAACTCTGCTTCCACTACTGACAGTATTTTTGTTAGTGGGATCTCATAAGCTTTGTTAATATCGGAACTTCCCTGTTACAACATTTTTATTATTTCAGGGTTCTTAAATAGCTGTGAAGTGAATGTTATTAAGCTAATACATTATTAATAGCTAATAGGCTAGTAAGATTTATTATGAAGAAAAAAATATATATATATAAATTAAAAGCCAAACTATGGACATTTGGAAATTTGAAAACTTGTTTTTATTCTCTATAGTAATATAATTTATATTAGAAGATTTTTATTGTTTTATTTCTAACGTTTCCCCCTTTTCTTCCAGTGAGTTTTTAGCTGAAGACAGTCAAGAGAAATTTTGGAATTTTGTAGAAGCCAGTCAAAATATTGGATCATCAGATTATCACGGTAAAATTGAAGCAAATACTTTTTTGACTTTGATGTCTGGGAAAATATTAGAAACAATATTATGTATTATAGTATGTGTGATGTGGCAGTTAATGGAAAGCATTTTTTTAGTCTTTAATGACTAGAACTACAATGCTAGCCAGGAAGAGCCAAATACAATAATTATTTTAGACTGTAGGGCCTCATACAGATTAAGCATATGCACTATCAGACAGCAGTACTCTAAGCTATAAAAGACTGTAATGGATATGATAAGTAAAAGGGTTGAGCAGAAAAGTATTCTGGGATTCAAGAAGAGCTGTCACTAGTCCATTGTAGCATGGAATAGGAATCGGGGTGACTTCCTGGAGTAGGTGCTTTCACAGCTGAATTCTTCCTTTGGGAATAGGTAGGTGGTTATCCAGGTAAGGGGGAAAATAGCAGTTCAGAAAAAGGGAATAGTTTGGACAAAGGGAGGAAGAAAGGAAATGTCCAGCTGCATTCTGTATCCAGGATATTTTTTATTTTTAATTTTATTTTAAAGACAAAAGAATGGAGACATATGAACCAGAAAAGCCATAAACAATACAGAAAATACAAAGTTATACAGAATATAGTAGGGAATTAGCACTGGATGTTGTATTACATAGTTATCTTCACATTAGTTAACACAAAAACATTAAAGGAAATACCAAATTATAGAGAAGACAGTAGGGAATTTGC
>PVLD010029725.1:0-17690 GCA_004027595.1 Dinomys branickii
GTACAACAGTTTTGGTAGTATGGCCATTTTTACAATGTTAGTTCTTCCTAACCATGAGCATGGTATGTTTTTCCATTTATTGAAATCCTCTTCAATCTCCTTTTTCAGAGTCTTGTAGTTTTCACTGAATAAATCTTTCACATTCTTTGTTAGATTGATTCCTAAGTATTTCAATTTCTTGGTTGCTATAGTAAAGGGTGTGGTTTCCTCAATTTCTCTCTCAGTCTGTTTGTTGTTCATGTACAGGAATGCTATTTATTTTTGGGTGTTGACTTTGTATCCAGCTACGCTGCCGAATTTGTCAATTAATTCCAGGAGTTTTCTTGTGGAGTTTTTGGGGTCCTCCATGTATAGTATCATGTCATCTGCATATAGTGATAGTTTGACTTCTTCCTTTCCTATCCTTATTCCTTTTATTTCTCTCTCTTGTCTGATTGCTCTGGCTAGTGCTTCCAGAACTATGTTGAATAGGAGTGGTGAGAATGAACATCCTTGTCTTCTTCCTGACTTTAAAGTGAAAGTTTTCGGTTTATGTCCACTTAGTATGATGTTGCCTGTTGGTTTGTCATAGATGGCTTTGATCATATTGAGGTAGAGGCCATCTATTCCTATTGTTTTCTAAGGTTTTTAACATGAATGCATGTTGGACTTTATTGAAAGACTTTTCTGCATCTATTGAGATGATCATGTGTTTTTTGTCTTTGGCTGCATTGATACGATGTATTACATTAATTGATTTGCGAATACTGAACCATCCCTGCATTCCTGGAATAAATCCTACCTGGTCATGTTGTATAATTTTCCTTATGATTCGTTGTATTCTATTTGCAAGTATTTTGTTGTGTATTTTTGCATCTATGTTCATTAGAGAGATTGGCCTATAGTTCTCTTTCTTGGTTGGGTCTTTCTCTGGTTTTGGTATCAGTATGATACTTGCCTCCTGAAACATGTTAGGGAGAGTTGCTTCCTTTTTGATTTCATTGAAGAGTTTGAGGAGTGTTGGTATTAAATCCTCTGTGAATGTTTTATAGAATTCTGCTGTGAATCCATCAGGGCCTGGGCTTTTCTTTGTTGGTAAGTTTTCTATGACATCTTCAAGCTCATTAATTGATATTGGGTTGTTCAGGATTTTTGATTCTTTCTGACTCAATTTTGGTAATTTGTACATTTCCAGGAATCTGTTCATTTCTTCTGAATTTTCTATCCTATGGGAGTAAAGATTTTCAAAGTAGGTATTAATGATCTCTTGGATTTCTGTGGGATCTTTGGTGATTTCATCCTCTTCATTCCTTATTGCATGAATTTGAGTTCTTTCCCTTCTATTTTTGATAAGGTTGGCTAGGGGTTTATCAATTTTATTTACTCTTTCGAAGAACCAACTCTTTGATTCACTTATTTTTTGTAGAGTTTTCTTCATCTCAATTGCATTAATTTCTGTCCTGAGTTTTATAATCTTCTCCCTTCTTTGGCTTTTGGTTTGGCTTGTTGCTCTTTTTCTAAGAGTTTGAGGTGTAGCATTAGGCTATTTATTTGCTGTCTTTCTATGTTCTTTATATATGAGTTTATTGCTATAAATTTCCTTCTAAGGACTGCCTTCATTGCATCCCACAGATTCCGATAGGTTGTACCTGCATTTTCATTTATTTTTAGGTATTTTTAAATTTCTTCTTTAACTTCTTTTGTGACCCATTGGTTATTCAGGAGGTTGTTGTCTAATTTCCAAGTGTTTAAGCGGTTTTTGGAGTTCCCTTTGTCATTAATTTCCAGTTTCATTGCACTTTGATCAGATAGTATGCATGGGATAACTTCAGTTCTTATGCATTTAGGTAGATATGCTCTATGGGCTAGAATGTGATCAATTTTAGAGAAAGAGCCATGTGCAGCTGAGAAAAATGTGTATTCTGATGTTGTGGTGTGGAACACTCTGTATACATCTACTAAGTCCATTTGTTCACACTTTTGGTTCAGGTCTGTTATTTCTTTGCTGAGTTTCTGTCCAGTTGACCTGTCTTTGCGCAGAGGGGTGTTTAGTTCCCCCATTAAAATAGTGTTATTAGTTAGTTGATTTTTCACGTTTGTTAAGACTTGAGTTGTAAAGTTTGGTGCTCCATTGTGTGGTGCATGAATATTTAGGATTGTTATCTCTTCCTCTTGCAGCTTTCCCCTGACTAGTATAAATGGCCTTCCTTATCTCTGTTGATTGTTTTTGTTTTGAAGTTTACCTTGTCTGCAAACATAATAGCTACCCCTGCTTTTTTCTGGGGACCTGTTGCATGAGGACTTGTTTTCCGTCCTTTACCTTTCAGCCTGTGGATTTCCTTTTGAGTAAAATGTGTTTCCTGTATACAGCGTATGGTTGGATTGTGTTCCTTAATCCACCCTGCCAATGTTTTCCTTTTGACTGGTGAATTGAGGCCATTTACATTAATGGTTATAGTGGTTATATGTTGGCTTATTCTAGTCATGTTATTTACTTGTTGTTGTTTTCTTTCTTTTGCTGAATATTTACTTACTTGTTCTGTGTAGGGAGTTATTTCTATCGTTCTTGGGATTGTGGTCACTTTTTTCTCTGTCTAGAGTATCTTTTATTGCTTATTGCAATGCTGGTTTGGCACTCATGAAGTTCTTCAGTTGTTCTTTGTCGTGGAAATATTTTATTTCTCCTTTGAATTTGAAGGATAGTTTTGCAGGATACATCAGTCTGGGTTGGAAGTTGTTTTGTCTCAAAATCTGTAACATCTCGCTCCAAGCTCTTCTGGATTTCATGGTTTCCGTTGAGAAGTCTGCTGTGATTCTGATGAGCTTTCTTTTATATGTGATCTGTTTCTTTTCTCTAGCAGTTTTTAATATTGTGTTCTTTTGCTGGATGTCTGGGATCTTGACTATTACATGTCTGTGTGTGGTTTTGTTTGGGTTATGGCTTGTTGGTTTTCTATATGCCTCGTTTAACTGCACTTCAGTATCTTTTACCATGTTTGGGAAATTTTCTGCTATTATTTCAGCAAATAATCGTTTGTGTGGTCTCCTGTTGTTTCACTGTCTCCTATTATTTGAATATTATTTCGTTTTGCCTCATCTTGCAGCTGTTAGATTGATTTTTCTTGAGTCTTTGATGATTTTATGAGATCCTTCCTTTCTCACTCATAAGCTGCCATGCTGTCTTCAAGGTCTGAAATTCTATCTTCGGTTTCATTTAAGTGGTTTTGCAAGCTTTCAATGGAAGTTTTCAAATCCTGGCAATCTCTTTGGACCTGTTTCATTCTTGGTAATTCATTCCTAAATTACTCTTGTAATGTTTCCATTTGTTTCCTACTTTCTTTTAATCTTTTATCTATTTCTTCTCCATGTGTACACACCATTTCTTCCATTATAGTTTTCAGTTCATTTTTTTTTGTCTGAGAGATTATTGCAGGTATGTGGCTTATTTCTGCTTTAAGCTCTTCTATGGCCTGTTGGAGTTGTTTCATTGTTTCGGATGCAATCTTTTCAGAATTTGCAGGTATGTGGCTTCCTAATTCCCCTATATCCTCGCATTCAGGACTTGCTCTGGGTGGGGTTGAGTTCTGAGACTGTGTTTTGTTCTTCTGTCTTCCCATTTTTGGGTATCAGATTCAAAATATTGAGCAATAAATTACCCAGGCAGTTCACCAGGGAAAGGTCTGTTGTAAAGGCTGCTCCAATGACTCCTTCTCTTCGGGAGAATGTCCCTTAAGCTTTCTGCTGAGAGTTCTGCTCAATAGGCTGCTCATATGCTGCTTTATGTGCCGAGCTGCTCCCTAGCCAGAGACCTGGGTCGGGTGCATAAACAGCTCGCCTCCCCGGGGATTGTGCTGGCAGGGGGTCACTCAGGTGTTCCTCCCTGGGTGGAGCTCCTCCCCCACTCAAGAAACCAGTCGGGGCGCCCATCCAGCTCTTCCGTCCGGGGTCTGTGCAGTCAGTCGTGCTGCTCGAATGTCCCTCGCTGGGTGGAGCTTCTCCCCAACTCAAAAATCCAGTCAGGGAGCCCAATCACCTCACCCTGGGATCATGCAGCAGGAGATCCCCAAATTGCTAATATGTTGTGTGTCGCCCAGGATGCGCCGCTCCTGGGTGCTTCTCCACCTCCTTGGCGTTCTTGCAGGAGCCGCCAACTACAGCCGCCGCAGTGCCCGCTCTCCAGCTGAGGATGGCGCCGGCTGTGGGGGTGGGGATCTGAGCAGGACCCCGGTCCGCAGCCCGGATTAGCTCAGTCTGCCTGAGGAGTGCAGTCTCTGAGACTGCCCTGCTCCGCCACCAACAAAAATTTCTGGCCACAGCCGCCTGCGAGCCATTTGGGGTTGTGAGATTGGAGGGTTTGTCCCGCCGCGATCGCCCTTGGGGGTACGTGGACTCAGCCGAGCCACCGCCTGAGCGCCGTGCAGATTGCCTCGGGCGCCCAGCTCTCCTCAGTTACCCTTATGTGGAGTTGCATCCACAGTGGAATACAGAGTCTTAAATATAGTAGTGACCATTCAGATGAACGAAATTATCTTAGTTACATTGATTTACAGAGGTGCTGTGAATATATTCCCAGTTCCAAAAGGAGCATTTATTTTTTGCTTAGCATGTGCTTTTGTTATTAACTGGTTCCTTTAGAAATGGCTCCTTTAGCCCAGGGACATAGGTCAGTGGCACAAGTGCCTGCCTGACAAATGCAAGGTCTTGAGCTTGATTGCTTTACAGAAAAGTCTCTTTTAGAAATGGCTATTTGGTGCTGTCTTGAGATTTCAATTAACAGTTCTCACTTATTTCCTCTACCAGCTTTGCCATGCTCTCCCTACTTGCTATCTCATTTTACATATTACTCAGGGTAAATTCTGTAAAGCAGGCACTATTATCCCCGTTCAGTCACAGGAAAAACTGACAACCAGAAATAGTCCATGTAATGATGGCCCATTGTTGCACAGATGAGCTGTGGAGTTCCAGTTCAGTCTCAGGATTTTGAAACCCAAAGCTGCTGTCTTTCTTCTTACAGAACAAAGGGGCTTGCTAGCATAATCTCGGTTCATATCAACTGTAACTTTATTAGTGACCTGAGTATGTCATTTAACTTCTCGGACCCTCTGTAAAGAGAGAAAAGTTGCTTCTTTTGTTGATGAATGTACACAATTTAATAAGAAGGAATAAAATGACTAGATAATATTTTTGAAAAAAAACAGGACCAATCATCATAACTTTCTTTGCTACACACACACACACACACACACACACACACACACTTGCACATTTATGCAAACACCACTTTTGAACCTGATAGAAACTTACACTCATGTTCTTTCCAAATCAAAAGTGCTTAAGCATAACAAAGTAAATTATTTTGGAATAGTATACAAAGCATATCAGATTTCCCTAAAATCCATGCAGAAGCTACACAATCTCTACAAATTTCTCAGAATGTTCCTGAAGTAACTAACATTTGCCTTTAGCACCTTTCTAGCTTTTCTGTTTTTTCACCTTTTCCATGTATTATATTCCAATCAGCTGATTATCATGTGTTTCTATCTTAGTTGGTCTTTTTCTCATGGAAAAATCATGGACCATTCAGGCACCCCTTGTTTGTGTTTCCAAGTGGTATTTACAGTTAAACAAAATAACCATAGAACTGAAAATTCTGGTTAAATAGTTAAAGATATTTAGGCTCTGGTGCAGATATTTATAGTGTGTATATATTATTCTCTCAAATACATGTATATATTTGAGTAAATTTTTATATAATTATGGATTTCAAAACAACTATGTACATAGAACAAATACATATGAATAATTTTATATAAATTGTGGATTTAAAAAAACTATATATAAAGCAAATTATACACACACACACACACACATACACACACACGCACATAGTTTCCTACTCTCAAGTATGTTAATGTACAATGGGTGAAGAAAGAAATGAATACAAAGACTGTATGATAAACACAAAAGAAATAGCTGAGAGGAGGGAATAGTAATTTAAAAAGGGAAGGCTGTTAAGGCTCATCAAAAATACCAGAGAAATTTCATTTAAGCTATATTTTGAAAGATGATTACAAGGAGAGAATTGAAGATGGCAAGCAATAATGGTCAGTGGCACCAAGATTGGATAAAACATTTAGATATTGAACCCAAAGGAATATTCCTGTAGTAAGTAGCTTTTAGGTAACTTTACACTGGTGAAATACCTCTATTTGGATAGAATTGTTGTTTGCTTTTCCTCAAGGACCTTCCAGACTCTTCTTGAGCAACCAATAGGATGATACAAAATATTTTGCAATACTTTTTGTTGAAGTTTTATACTGGTAAATTCGTCTGTACTTAATAACCATCAATATACATATACTGAATTCATGTATTTTTTAGTGCACAATTTATTAGTTAGATGTTTGTTCTATGTTTATCAGTACATATTTGGTATGCATAATGATTGCATTTATCATTGGGAGTGAGTACATATACATAGCACATCTTAATTCTTTTTATTTCCCCAGGAGTTCATGTATGACAGGACATTGACAAAATAGAATTTACAAATGCTGGTGAGGCGGTGGGGAAAAGAAAACCTTCTACATTGTTGGTGGTGAGGTAGACTAATACAATCACTCTGGAAATCAGTATGGAGATGTCTCAAAAAATTAACACTGGAAATTCTATTCCACCCAGCCTTTACCCAAGAAAATCAGAGGCATCATATTACAGTGATACATCTATAACTTTGTTTATACCAGCAGAATTTATAATAACTAAATCTTGGAAGCAGCCTATATGTCCATCAGCAGATGAATGGATAAAGAAAATGCAGTATTGACATGCAGTGGACTATTCCTGTGCTGTAAAGAAAGATAAACTCGAGTCATTTGTAGGAAATTGGCTGTACCCTGAAACCATAATGTTAAGCGAGATGTCAGACAAGATTAAATATTGCATGTTTCTTTTATGGGAGAAACCAAAATTATAAATAAAGAACAGAATAAAAGATAATAGGAAGCAGAAAGGGAGAGATTTTCCTCAAATAGAAAGGGGATCGAGAGAGAGAGGAAGGAGAAGGGTGTGAGAAAAGGGAGTGAAAAAGGGAATCAAAGTACATTGTGTCCATGTGCCTACTCCACAAAAGGAAGGTGAACATTATGTACTGTGAACATGCACTGATAAAAAAATTTAAAAAAGAACCAGTCTCACTGGGGCATTCTTTATGATGTTGCTGTTGAACACACCAAAAATCTCTCCAGCTAACTGGTTAACAAAGAAAAAGTAAGTTTATTATAAATAGCTGCAGTAAAAGTGAACACAGTCCTGGCAAGCATGGCCATGTCCCTGAGTGGGGGAGTCAGGGGACAAATACTTCTCGGGTTTTGAGGTCCCGGCTTAAGTTCTTTAAGGAAGAGAATCTTTCAAGGCAGGAAGTTGACTGGGATTGCACAAAGTTTGTGCTATGCTATGCTTTATATACAATAGAAAGGTGAAAGAAGAATGTCTAGACTCTCACCACATAAGAAAACACATTACTTAGCAAGATACATGAAGTTATTTATAAACCACAAATATGTAACTTGCAATGGTTATTTTTCGTCACTAGGAACTAGTAAGATTTTAGGCAGCTGGGATTAGGGAATTCTCGCTCTGGTCTCTTTCAGGGTTTCTTCTTTGTCACCTAGGTTTTGTTTATTCTTTCCTTGTGTTTATCTTGCTGCTCTTTCTTCAGCATGGACCAGCTGAGAACAGTCACTCCCTTGGATTAGCGTGCATAGCATTACTCAGAGACAATTGTCAGTGTGTAATTGCTTAGAGATCAGATTTCCAGGGTCTTTGTCACCTATCTTTAAAGGCATCCATTACTCAGAAATGGTCAAATTATCTTCTGGAAAGTCTTGGTTGCTCTCTTTCTTGTCCTGTCGTCTCATGCAGGAAATGGGGTGAGTTTCATATTATAGTATTGTTTTCATATTTAAAAATGTTTAAACAACAGTGACAGATAATGTATGCTGTCTTCCTCTTAAAAGTGATTAAGTCCTATTCATGGCCACTATTCAGGAATATGTATACACTGCAACCGGGCCAGTTGTCCTCAACTTTGCCTACACATTGGAATCACTTAGGGAGGTTGAATAACACTGATGACTGAATCCCATCCCCCAAATTCTGACTCTTTTGGTCTGGGGTGTGACCCGGTTGTTGAAATTTAAAATCGCTCTCCAGGTGATTCTAGCATGCATCCAGAACTGAAATCTACTGTTGTAACTAGTCTCCAATACTCACAAAGTTGTTAAGCCACAACTGATTTACCTGAGGTCAGCCCTAGAGTATAAATTAGCATAAATGAAGTTATAAGTAATTTTTTGTTGATAAAAATGGTGTTTAAGACATGTAGATGAGCTAGAAATATGATATAGCCACCTAAAATTCTAGTGGCCCAAACCACCTCTGTCCTGATTTAAGAAGGTCACCTACCTTACGTAGATGGGTTCTCTTACCTGATCTAAATGATCTAACATTAGCTGACTCCTTCTAGCGGGGCCTCTGCTTCTAATTAAACTTTTATGCAAAGTGTTTGTTATTAAAGTGCCAAAAAGAACAAAAGGCTGGAACTTTGATTGTGTGGAATAGTTTGTATGATTGTTTACATGGGTGCTTCTAGTAAATGTCAGTATGTGTTACTAAGTTCATTCAAAGAACTGCCTTCTATTCTCTTTTAAATTAACACCAAGTTTTATGTATTTATGGGGCGCAGTGTGATATTTCAATACCTATAGACAATGTGTTGGTTGGATGTCCTCTCTTCTAGTTCTTCAAAACATGTAATCGGCAACTGAGCTGCAGTCTCCCTACTGTGCCGTACAACCCCATAGCCATCCCTTCTATTTAGCCGTGATCTGGCCCCCATAACCTATGTTTTCTTTATCCCCCTTCCTCGCTACTCTTCCTAGTAACTGCTATTCTACTTTCGGACGTTTTTAGCTTCTGCACATAAGAGGAAACATGTGATGTTTGTCTGTCTGTGTTTGGTTTATTTCACTTAACAAACAAAAGTCCTGCTTTCATCACAATGTGTCTCTCAGAGGTGAGGTGACCAAGGAAGGAGTTCTAGG
Source organism: Dinomys branickii (assembly GCA_004027595.1). Classification (NCBI taxonomy): domain Eukaryota; kingdom Metazoa; phylum Chordata; class Mammalia; order Rodentia; family Dinomyidae; genus Dinomys; species Dinomys branickii. The sequence continues at coordinate 9,084 of PVLD010029725.1, forward strand.
TTGTTAGGCTGTGCACAGAATAACTCTTAACATCTCTTGCTTTTCATCTAGAAGTCTTACATTTTTGGCTGCAGATCTGAATGCTTCTTGTACAGAGTTTTGAAAAATTGCCTTGTGAATAATTTGCTTATGCTTGCTTTCTGTGTGTCTGGTTTTTCAGCTATTTTGTATTTTCACCTAAATTGCTTACTCTGAGATTGTGGCTTTTATTGGTGTCCATCTCTGCAGACACTTAGGTTTGTCTCATTGTCTCTTTGCCAAGCCACTGACCATTCTTTTGTGTTTTTTCCAGACTTGTATATTCACTTTACGTGACGAATATCTCCTTGTACTGAAAACAGAGTTCTATTTCTGTTATATTTTGGGGTGCTTGTTTGAGAGTAGAGAAACCTTAAAAATTTTAACTCTTTACCTTAAAACTATTCCTCTAATATGCTTTTAAAATGAAAGAAGTGTTTTCAGACTAATATAATTATTTATTTATTTTTAAATTTTCTAATATAAGTATTTAAAAATGAAAATTCATTCATACCCTCACACTTCTGTTAAAACAGCAAAACTAGTAAGATATTTTCATCAAACCTTCTCTGTAGAAGTCTGTAACCTGAAATTGAAGAGGAGGGTTATAACATTTGTTTCTAAATCACTGAATGACCATAAGTGCACATGTCAGGGACCAATCCATCACAGATTGTATTCTAATTGTTGTCTGCTTCTTAGTTTAGATATTTTGTGTCCTGCTTGTACTGCTTTTTATACTGTTTTACAAATGTAAACATTCAAATTAAGTTTACTTAGAAAAATGGGTAGAATTATTACCTCTTTAGGATATTTGGTGGCAGTTAGGTTCGTTCTGTGTTATTCCTATGTATGCAGAGATAACTACTAGAGATACTGCTTTCACACGTGATTAATTTTATTTTCTAAAATAGGTTCCTTGGGGCTGAGGCTATAACTCAGTGGTACAGCGTTTGCCTAGCATGTGTGAGGCCCTAAATTCAATCCTTAACTAAAAAAATATCCAATAAGTCCCTTGTCATATCACATAGCCAAGTAATTCTTGAGCTACTTCAGGTATTTTTCCATTCTGTTGGAAGAGCAGTATTTATCATCTTTTAAATGTGCTACAAATCAGTTTAAGTTTGAAAAAAACACTTATGCTTGCAAGTGGATTTCTTTCCGCAATTTCGCAAAGGAAGAAGATAGGCATTCCCCTTTCATTTTACTTAAAGCCATTTGTTTTATGCCTGTTGGAAAGCAGATTTGGTAGCTGCCCCTAGGAATGATTTGGATGCTGCTTTTATTGGGCTGTCAGTCCTTCCCCTCCCATCCCATAGCCCAAGAGACTGCTAGGATTTCTTGAGAGCCAAACTGATCAATGACCTACAAATCACAATAAAACTTGTAGAGTGGGAGGGAAAGGAGACTGGTGCTGTGAATTTAGGAATGATGTGAAGGAGATGCAGCAGCCACCCTTTAATGCTGCCACAGGCTGACACTACGTCACTGAGCCCTCAGTGGTAAGATGGGAAGACAGACCCGGCACTGTAGTCTTTAAACACTGACAAGGCTAGCACCCTACACAGCACTGGGTGGCTTTTCTCCATTTTCCAAGAGTGTCTCCCATAAAATGTTCAAAGAAAGAGAGGATAGAAAAGCAGCACTTTTTAAAGGAGACGTTGATAATATGACTATGAAGACCACACGTTCCACAAAAAATCAGGTCAGCCTGTTTTTCCCTCCCTCTCTCCTTCCCTCCCTCCCTCCTTCCTTCCTTCCTGTCTTTTCTTTCTTTTTGCGTGATCTAGGTTAAAAAAGATTCATTCTAGAGAATGAATGAACACATCTTAAAGAACATATATGATGAGCCTATAGCTGCAGATGTTGTATCTGTGTGTACGTCCATAAATAAAAAATGACCTGAGGGTTTGAAGTAGAGAAGCTAGTAATTTTAAGATGAGGAATAGCTGAAATTAAAGATGACTAAAATTAGGTTTAGCATATTGTTAAAATTCACCGTGCATAGCTTTAGATAATTTTTATAATAGAGACTGTGTTAGTGTGCTTTCCATCACTGTGATAAAATACCCTAGATTAAAAACTTACAGAGAGGAAAGGTTTATTTGAACTCAAGGTTTCAGTCCATGGTTGGTTGGTTCCTTTGCTTTTGACACATGGCAAGGAGGAATATCATGGCTGGAGACTGGCATTGAAGAGGTCATGTATCTTAAGGCATCCAGGAAGCAAAGAGAAAGAGGAAGGGCCCAGCGTCCCAATACCCCTTCTAGAGGCAGTGCTTCTGATGCTAACTTCCTCCCACTGTGTTCTGCCTCCTAAAGATTCCACAACCCCCAGTAGTGCCTCAGGCTGTTGAAAAACTTTATTACACCATCTTTTCCAGACATTTAAAATTCGAACCATAACAGAAAATAACTGTGTTAGTTCTATTTTGAAAAGTTAAAAAAAATTACCCAACGATCATTATGATATTGTTATGATTTACTGCAGTTTTATTTTGGTTTAGTATATTACTATGCATAGAAATTACTCAGGAAACTATATAAAATAACTGGTTTAGCTTCCTAAGAATTAATTTTTTTTTAAAGAAATTGTTACTATGTTAAGGAATACTCAATAATCTTAAAGTTTTGTGGTAAATTTTTGCCTTGGTTACTTTTTTCTTGTTGCTGAGACAAAATACACAACATCCAAAATGAAGGAAGGAAAGGATTATTTAGCTTACAGTTTGTGGAGGTTTCAGTTCCCTCTCAGCTGGCTATGAGGCAGAGTGGCACATGGCAGAGGGCAACAGTTCATGGTGTTGGTACACAGCAAAGTAACAAGTGCAAGAAGGGAGGAATGGCAGTTGGAATGGCAGCCAGCAGCCTCTTTCTCTCTCTTACATGTACAAACTATCCACCTAGGGTATAGCTCTCACACCCATAATCCCAGCAAACTATCTGCTCTAGGGCGGGTATAGCTCTCACACCTGTAATCCCAGCATTGGATCATGGATCAGTCATAAACTCTAAAAGCCACCCCATAACTGCATGAGAATTTGGGGGGACATGCAGACACAAACCATAATAATTTTATTAGAATTTTTTTGTTTTGTCTGTGATGATACTTTGAGTACTTGATAATCTTTGCACTGATTTCTCCTAGGGATGAAAAGTATACATTGACTTGAAATTGAGTTTTAATTATGTGGCAAGTTCATTGTGCTGTCCATTGATTGAGGTTTGGGTAATGAAAAATAAACAGTTTTTAACTGTGCCATTTTTGTCTCTGTGGAAGGCTGTTTTAGAGATGTTAAATCAAACCCATCTTACCAGCCTTGTCCATTAAACGTATGGTAAATGAGCGACCTTTCTTACATCGCTGATCTGAACGCTTTAGGAACTATACCTTGAAGAGGGTTCTTGACAAAGAAATTTATAATTTCAGGAATATTTGGAGACCATCGGTCAGCTAATACTGCCTAGATCTGTTCCTTTCTACAGTAATGCAGAATTTATTCATTGAAGCAATAAAAACAGTACAATTGAAGTACTTTTCAATGCTAATATTTACCTATACCTTATATACTGCATGAAGGCAATCCTCAAGAGGGATAGCATGCTGCCCCTTGAAGGTTACAAATTTTATCCTTAAAGGAAAAATACCCGTTGTCTTCCTTTTGAAGACATAGCCTTCCATTGGCGCTAAACGCTTGCATCTGTTTCTTCACAGTGCTTCCATTCATTAGCCTCTTTTATTTAGACTTACAGGTCCTCTCACTGATTCTGATTTCTTGTCCTCATCTTATTTTCTTTCTTTCTTTTAATTCTCAGGATGGGCTGTTCTTGTTGCATGTATTCTATTTCTACACATTGATTGTAAAACACTAAATACTTGGTCTTCTCCAGTATCCAGTAAAACAGTCCCCTAAAAGCCCTCTTCCTCACTTTTTTTGGAGAGAGAATCTAACTGTGTTCCCAAGGCTAGCGCTAGCCTTGAGCTCCTGGGATAAGGCCATCCTCCTGCCTCTGCCTCCTTTGTTTCTGGGATAGAATATAACCAGTGCGACATCAAAGTCCCACCTTCTGTTCACGAATTTCTGTAAGTGCATTTTGCCTTTCTCAGATTCTAATGTTCCCTAGGATGCTGCATCGTAGAACCTCATTCAAATTTTCCCCATGATAAGAGTTGCTGGGACAGGCATGGCCTTGCCCAGCCGGGCCCCACACTCACTTCTGGTCCTTTCCTTACGGCATCTCCAAGTCCCCTGTGTTCCTGGTGATCCAGATGCTGCCATCACCCCTGCACGTGCTCTGCCATCTTTGCTGTTTCCTGTCATCCTCTGTGTGGCCTACTAGTTCTTGACCCTGTCCCTGTTGTGACTCCTGACAATTAATTTTATTCATCTTATTCATTTTTCAACTCCAATACCATTTCCCCTTCCTTCAATTCAAAGTTATAGCTCTTCACCCATTCATTTATTCACTATGCAGGATCAACTAGCCACAGAACATCAAGAGCTTATGATATGGTGAAAACATAGTTGCTCTACAAAGATTTTAAAATGCGACTGAATACAGTGGTGGGCTTACCTGCATTTGCTCTGTAATGACAAAGAAAGGGCTGAGGGAAGTGAGAGATATTCCTAAAAGAAATGCAGTATAGATTGAAGCTAACCTAGGGAAAACATGGTGGAGGTGGGTTATTTCTCATAATGTTTGATGGGGAAGAGGGCTAATCATAGCAGGCACATAAAGACACAGCAGGCGGAAAGGTCAGGCAGCCCAACTTGGAACAGCTGGGCAAGGGTGAGAGAGGCGAGAGGGATTCAACAGAGTTCTGAAGAGGACATCTGAGTTCATCAGAAAAAGTGTGAAAAGCGCATTTTAGAAGAAAATACTCACCACGTTATATTCTGGGAAAAGTTAGTAACTTGGCATAGCTGGAGCTTGGGGTAATATATCCAGAGTTACTGAAAATGTATTCTTGATGGACATGGCTTCTTTGGTCATGATTTCTGATGTTTGACGTAGCTGCCTCTGTTCTTTCTTGGCTTGTGGTCCCAGATAAAAGTGGGACACAATTTTAAGGAAGGTATAAGATTTGTATTTTGAAAAAAATCTGATTGACTGTATTGTGGAGACTAGATGAGTTCAGTAAGATGTGAAAGTTCTGGGGAATTCATGAATGAGTCCTACTCACATTATTTCTTATGGGAAAATTCACTAGGTACTTGTCAGGTCTGGTGCTTATCACGGGTTCTGGAATGAGGTAATGATCAGTACTAAGGTTTTGTGTTATTTATTTGGGAAGAGATAAAACTGAAGAGATAAAGCTGGAAGAGATAAAACTTACCTGCCGGTGCTAGGTAAGATGTGAAGATTAAGCACAAGGGAGATGACGAAGATGCTTATTAGCTTTATGGTGTATGGTCCAAGATGATTCTGCCTTTGAGATAAAAGCACAGAGGTGAAGGAATTTCTTTAAGGGGGATCTTATGGGTTCTGTGTTGCACTTTTGGTTTTGGAGAGCTTTCTGCATTCTTTACGAGGTAGCAAACATCTTGAGGGCAAGACATGAATTTTCATTATGTTTTGAATTTTTTTATTTGTTTACTTATAATGGAACTGTCACTATTTTCTACCCAGAGACTAGGTGTTCAGAATATGAGTTCCTCTGTCTATGTGATTTTTTCTTTTTTTTTGGGGGGCCAGGAGGGAACTTTTCTTAGAGCTGGGGCTGAATTATGTTTATTCTGCTTTAGCATTTTAATATTTCCTAAATTATTCAGAATATTTTAGCTTTATTATAAAAACATAGATACACAAAGGGAATTTTCTTTTGACTGTAGCCCTTGTTCCCATTTGAATGGTAGATTAAGAAAATGCACTGAAAAATTTTCCTAAAGATTAATCCACGATTGTGATTTAATGAAGTTTAATTAGTGAGGAAAAGAGAAGCTTTAAAAGTTGCAGTACACTAATTAGGTATTTAATTTAGAGAGTTTCTCCCCCTACTATTTTGAATTTCCTGTATAATGCATATCACAAATTCAGTAAATGTGGCACATAAATAATGTTGACTAAACAACAAAATATTGTCCATCTAAAGCAGACCAGCACGAGTTTCTCATTGTTATTGATTGGCTCTCAGTCAGGAATGCTAATCTTTTATGGATCTGGAGCCCACAGTTTCTAGTGACGCAGTTTGAAGATACACAAATAAAGTCATGCTAACTCCAGGAAATCAATTGGACAGCGGTATCTCCTAGTTGGCAAACAGCAGGGACACTCTCACGTGTGCTGCCAACAGTTAGTCACCTGACTGACTTGTGGGTAGCTACCTGCTGACTGATGTAATGGCAAAAGTGTATTTTTATTGCTTAGACATTCAGAAGCTACAGAGGACACTGTATAGAGCATATCGTTGGAACTAAATAAAATGGACAAAGTGTTGGGTAAGAAACACTGACAAAGGTCACACTGTCACCTGATAAAACCTAGAGGATCCCTGTATCCAGTAGGGTGTTTTTTGCAAAGAAATCATCATTTGCTAATGTCATCTGTGTTCATTTCATTACATCCTTCATGCACGGTCTTGCAAAATCTTTTCTTTATACCATGGAGCAGGTCTATCTAGTGCAATGCTGCAGGGGAGTGATTTTCCAAATGCCCTACACGAGTGCCCTGTCCCTTCTTATTTCCTTAGTATTCTAGTGGCCCACAAGCCTGCTGCTGTTTACGAAAGGGAAACGTAGCTTTGACAAAGACAACCAGGATGATGGATGGAATTTAATTTATACAACATTCATGTAGGGTGAGTCCTCTGGGTAAATCACCATGGTACCACTTCTTCCTCCCGCTCTGTGACATGTTTTGCCTGGCTGACACAGCTCCCCCTGAGAAAGCTTGGCTCTTTAGGTTATGTAAGTACTGCAATGATGTTCAAATATTCATCACAAGAAGGGCCTCATGAAGCAGCAAAAGAAAACAAAAATGGAAGGAGGAGCTGACCGCGAACAGCTCCCCAGACCAGATGAGATAAGCTGGAGAATTAAAAGAGATTTAGAGACCTAATTTGGAGTTAGAGAGTTACTCCCTGGGGTGGTTAATAGGATGGATCTGAGCCATGTTTGGAGTGCTGGAGTGTTATTGATTGGCCTTTAGCCCAAACTGATTTCAGCTCTGCCCCACTGCCACTCAGGAAGGCCAAAGGAAAAAAAAAATTTCACTGTAGAAAAATGTTTGTTTGCTTCTTTCATAAGAAGTCAGCTAATTATGGTTATGGCCTGTATCTTTCTTTTTTATGGATATATCCTTGTGTTCACATTACAAGTTGCTAACGACGGGAGAAGGTTCTGCCAGAGGTAGACTCAAGGCAAATAGCAAATGCTCAGTTGTGATAACATGAAATGATTGAACAGTTCGGGCCTCACTACCATGATTTAAGATAAAAAAAATTTGTTATAATCATTTTCTAATGAGAAAAATATTCCTAGGCACGAGACAGTGCCCTTCATAAACTGACAATCATGTTAACTAGGAAGGGACTTTATTCTAAAATGAACTGTGTCACAGCATGAACATGAATTTCACTTATAATTACTGTTGCCCCAGAATCATCAAATGACAATTTTCGTTTTTTAACTGTTTGTTTGCAAACATAGGTGAACTTCATCATGATTCCAAAACCCTTTGGGCAGTTCAACACTAGCATTTTCCTTGAGATAAGGAAGGGAGAGTACTCAGCAAACTTTTTAAATTTGTTTGGGAAACAACTTAAGTTTTCAATTTAACTTTAAAATTTGGATCAAGTTGATACTGTTGACTGGGAGCCCATTTGCCTGTTTGTATAACAGGATATTTATCTCCCAGGGTACAGGACAAGAGGGTGCACAAATACAATGAGGATGTTTTCTTATAAGCTAAAGGGCAATTATTATCACCCTACAAGAAACAATTTGACTACTTTCAATTAAGGGAAGACAAATGTTGGCTACCCTTTATCATTCTTTTTAAATCTCTCATACACACTAATAAAGATGTCATTTTTAGGAAAGGTTAAAAAGTTCACTAGAATTAAATGAAAACAGTATACCATTATCCCAACAGTCACTTTGTGTATTTTTATATAGACAAAGAACTATGGGTACAAGACAGACAAAATCTCGGGCTGTTTTGCTAACATGAAAATAGAGGTGGATATCCAGAGACAGAAAAGGAGCAGGATGTCTGCGTCACCTCCACCCTAGGTCAGGCCAGCTTTGTCTCTTGCTTACACTACAATACTCGTTCCTTTATTATGCTCCTTGCTTCTGCCTCTGCCTCTATCCCATCCAATCTCTACCAAAAGCCGGTGAGTTTTCTTTTCTTTTTTTTTTTTCTTTTTTTTTATTTTAGAAACATAAAAGTACAAAAACATATTGACAAACAGATACCCATTATCATAGAAAATAGTACAATCACAACTAATCTACAGACAAGGTGATATGGTCTCAACAGTAGTTGTTGCTTTATCCATTGATATCTTCGAATTGTAGATGTATGGACCCATATACAGACATGTAAATTTAGTCAGACTGTTGATCCTCTCAACAACAGAAAAAAA
>PVLD010029726.1:0-17689 GCA_004027595.1 Dinomys branickii
GAGTTCCAGTGGAAGGTAGCATTGGCCTAGATATTTCATATGCCGCTGCTTTTATCAATGTTATTCAATACAGTAAAAATTAGGAAACTTCAATGTGTCAAATTATCTTCTTGTATAAATAGTTGCTGCTCACTATATTTGCCTATAATGATACTATAGATGTGGAACATAAAATCCTAAGAAATGTATACATTTTGTTTTATGAAATATAATACTAGTAGTATTTAGTAATTATAATAGTATCTACAGCCAAGTAGCCCCAATGCTGCCTAAAAATCAAATTTAGTAAGACTTTTAATGGAGGTAACTGTAATCGCTATCAAGCCTCTGTGTATAGGGAATAATTTGGGAACTTTCCCTTACTGATGCATTTTCAGACTACTTAGAGCCAGGAACTAGTGTAAGTAGATGTCTGATAAAGAAAAATCTGATGGAAACCTGTGCATGCTAGGAAAATATGAATTAACAAAATATGCATGGGGAGTATCTGAAAGGCAACATTAAAAGGAAGTACAAAGATGAAGTCCCTTGACTTCTGTGCACATTAAATGAATATTAATTAGGTAGAATTTTGGCAAATTGTCTCTTATAACAACTGCCATCTGGACTCGTAAATGTAGTTCTAGTCCTAAGCAAAGAACAGTACACTATTATTCAAAGCAGAGAACAGAGAGCTAACAGTATTCTCTTTAATGTATGATTTATACATGAGCAATAAAATAAAATCTTTATAGTAAGATACAATTAAGTATAATTTATAGAAAATTTAATTTCTAGGTAACTTTTTATAACCAAGATAGCTAAATAACTACAAAATCAATAAGTAAATGGAAAAGTATCACTTCATTTTTGAACCCTAAAACATTACAATGTATCTTTTACTTTCTGTTTATTAAATATATTTTGATAAATTTTCAAGGAGAGAGACTTATGTGATTTTATGAATAGTTGATAGATTTTGTTATGCCAATGCTTCATGGGTTTCATGACATTTCTCAACTATAATTAAACTGTATCCCAAATCATACCACACCTGGATATGGAACTATTCATGCTGCAAATTGAATTCCTCAAAGTGTATCCTTTATAAATAATGTACATTAACATAAAAAACTATCTAAATTAAGTTAGGCTATTTCTATTTCTCAGTGAAAGCTTCACTTGCAACTCCCCATCAACTCCAGTAAGACATATCAGAATATACAAGATAAACTTAAATCCTATGAAAATTAAAATGCAGCTGTTTTTAAAGGGGACTTCACAGGTACTACATATCAAATTTTAGAGGTATAATGCATTTTAAAAATTATGCATATTTTATCTTCCATTATTTTATAAGGAAAATACTAAAGACAAAACAATCAGGGAAATTGCACATATGCAACATCACATACATAAGCCCTTCAAAAAAGAATAAAATCAAACAAAAATAAAAACAAACACTGCTACTGTAAGGTAAGTTAGAAAAAATCCTAACTTGTGTCAGAAGTGGGAAGAGAAAAAAATAAGGTATATGCCCAGAAGAAAATGCAAACTGTAAGCTGACTCACAAATTCCATCTCTATGAAGCATGGTTACATACATAACTACAAGAACTTAGTATATGAATTGCAAAAACTATTTGCAAAATTATATATCATAATTTATTGTAACACTTCGTCCATCAATGTGACATTAGTCTAAAGTTGACAAGTAGAAAATAGGACAAATTAAGACACCAAGAATAGGTTCAAATACACGGAAAATATGAATTGTAGTGAAGGAAACACCATAAAATAGTAGGGAAAGATGAATTGTTTATTGAATTAATGTAGGATTATTTTTTGAATAGGGAAACAAAAAATTATAGCTCTAAAAAATACCATGAATACATAATTATATGATAAATTTGTATTTTAGCAAAAATAGCTTTTAATGATCTATGGATTTCAGTGCATCTGTTCAGTTTAGCCTTTTGTGCTCTCTTTTACTAAGATTGTCTAAAGGCTTCTCACTCATATTTATCTCTTCCGGGACCGGGGATCGAACTCAGGGCCTTAGTGCTTAGCGGGCAAGCACTTACAACACTGAGCTATACCTCCAGCCCTATATTTATCTCTTCAAGGGAACAATTCTCATTGATCCTGTGTATCATTCTTTTAGTCTCCATTACATTAATCTCTATTCTGATTGTAATTCTTCTTGCCTTCCATTGGTGTTAGATTTGGTTTCTTCTTATTTCTCTAGTATATTGAACTGCATCATTAACTTGTTCATTATACATCACTTGGATCATTTAATGTAGGAAGTTATTAAGTTATTAAGTTATGTTTATGACTAAAAACTTCCATCTGAGAATTGCTTTTGCTGTATCCCTCAAATTATGGTATATTTTGTTTTCTTTAGAAAATACACTGAAAATTTGTACATCACAAATTGGACCATTTGGGAGAAATTTCTACACACATATGACCTACCAATATTGTAACAAGTGTATATAAAAATCTAAGCAGATCAATAATAAACAATTAGATGGAAATAGTAAGTAAAATTCTCCCAAAAATAAAAGCCCAGGATTGAATGGAATTGCATATTGCTGAATTTTACTAGGCCTTTAAAAAAATATCGTGGCTCCTCAAATTATTCCATGAAATAGAAAAGGAAGATATGCTTACAAATTCATTCTGCAAAGCCAGCATCACTCATAGCAAAACTAGATAACTGGACAAATAAAAAAAGTACAGATCAATATCCATGATGAACATAGATGTAAAAATCTGCAATATTATTGCAAGCAAATTTCAACAGCACATAAAAAGGAACATATACCATTATCAAATTAGTTTAATCTAAGGAAGTCAAGACTAGTTCAACATTCATAAAAGAATAAATAGTAAATACTACATAAATAAAACTAAAGATAAAATTTGCAAGTCATCTCAATAGATGTAGAAAAAGCCTTCAGCAAAAGTCAACATCCCTTCCTGATTAAAATAAGGATCATTACTCAAGACAATGAAAGCTATAAACTACAAATCCATAGGAAACATTGTATTGAATATGAAAACTAAATTCATTTCTTCCAAACCCAGCAGTAAGGATTGAGAATACAGCACAATAGCACAAGCACCTGCCTGGAAAACACAAGGTCCTGATTTTGATCCCCAGTACAAAAAAAAAAAAAAAAATCAGCAATAAAACAAGGCTCTCCTGTTTCATCACTTTTATTAAATATAGTACTTTAATTTTTAAGATTTTTTTGGTACTGGAAATAGAACTCAGGACATTGCACTTGCCAGGCAAGCACCGTACCACTGAACTATATGCCTTGCAGTGCTTTAAATTTTAGACAAAATATTTATGTAAGAGAAAGAAATAAGAGGGATTAAAAAATAAAAAGGAATAAGTCAAATTATCCCTATTTGCAGATTTATGATACTTAATTTAGAAAATCCTAAAAAAACCCCAAACTTTACTGAAAGACTTAAAGCTGATAAGCAAATTCAGCAAAATGGCAGGATAAAAATTCAGCACTCAAAAAATGAATAATTTTTTTGCTAAGAAAAAAGGAAAATAATTGCATTCACAATACCCTTAAAAATATAAAAGATGAAGTAATAAACCTAACAAAGACTTCTACAATAAAGGTTAAAGAATATTGGAGTTGCATCCCACACCCCTACAACTGCAGGAGCAACACTGACTCCGGGGGATATCAGGAGCCTAGGTGAGCAGCACCCCATCCCCCAATTGTGAGAGCAATACTGAGCACTGGTGAAGTTCAGGAGCTTCAAAAATGTCTAAGCAAAGGAACAAAATGTAATCTCAGACTTTCAGAACATCCAGAACAAGTCCAGGAGACATTGACATAGAAGTACTTGGAGTCCCACACCTGAAATTTCTAAAATGATAGCAACTGGAGTAAAGAAACAACTCCATCAGGCTATAGAAGAAATCAGCTCAGAAAAAAATCTCTCAAGTAAAAAATGAAATAATAATAATGAAAGAATTGCTAAACACATCTAAAGAAGAGCTACATAAAAATAGAAGAAAATAGAAATATGATGGCAACCTTGAATGAACAATGTAGGAAAGAAATAGAATCCATGAAACAGATTTAAAGAGATATCCAATAAATTAAAAATTATATCAAAAGCTGGGAAAACCACTTGAATGAAACTGAAGATAGACTTTCAGACCTTGAAGACAGCATTGCAAATAGCGATCATGAAAGAAAAAAGATCTCTTAAAAATAACATGAAATAACAATTCAACAGATGCAAGATAATGCAAATAAAAACAGTATAAGACTGATAGGTATCAAAGAAACAACAGGTGTCAACATAAATATCATAAAAAGACTATTTGCAAAACTAATAGCAGAAAATTTCCCAAGCATGGATGAAGAATCTGACACACAGTTAACTGAAGTATATAGACCTCAAATTAGCCCAAACCAAAATAAATATACATCCAGACATATAATCAAGATCCCAGAAATTATGCAAAATAGCAGAATATTAAAATCTGTTAGAGAAAAGAAACACATCATCTATAAAGGAAAGCCCATCAGAATCAAGGCAGATTTCTCGATACAAACCTTCAAGTGAAAAACAGCGTGGAGGGAAGTATTTCAGTTCCTGAAAGTACACAAATTACATCCCAGATTGATGTACCTTGCAAAACTATCTTTCTAAATAAATGGAGAAATAAGACATTTCCACAACCAACAAAAATTGAAGAAATTGTTGAGCACCAAAACAACATTACAGAATACTGAAAGATATTTTAGAAAGAGATAAAAATGATGACAGTTTCAAGAACAACACAAACAAACCACAAAGCACAGCAAGAAATTAAACAGAGGGGAAAAGTAGGGAATGAACAGCAGGAAAATAATGTAACAGTGATAAGTCAATACATATCAGTATAACCATAATGTAAATTACTTCAACTCATGAATCAAAAGAAACAAACTGGAAGAATGGATCAAGACAAAATCCAAAAATATATTTTATACAAGAAACACATTTAATTCAAAAGGAAATTCATAGACTGAAAGTGAAAGGATGGAAAACAATACTCCATGTAACAGAAATCCAGAAAAAAGCAGTGGTAGCTATTCTGGTTGCAGAAAATGTGAACTTCAGACAAAGAATGATTAAAAGAGGTAAAGAAGGTCACTACATAGTTGATAGGGGAAAACTGCAAGAGGAAGAGATAAAAATCCTAAATATACATGCAAGACAGGAATTCCCAAATATATAAGACAATTTTTAACAGACATGAAGCATCAAATAAATAGTAACAACCATAATGTGGACTTTAATACCCCATTGTCACAAAGTATATCAACTAGACAAAAAGTCAGGAAAGAAATAACAGAACTAAACCAAATTTCAACAAATTGACTTAGAACTTTCCAGAGTGTTCCACCCACAAACATCAGAATACATATTCTCCCTAGCTACTCAAGGGATATTCTCTAAAATAGATCATATACTCACACATAGATCATACTTAAATAAATGAAAAGGAATTGAAATTATTCCATGCATATATCGGACCACAGTGCAATGAAATTGGAAATTATTGACAAAAGAAATCACAAAAACTCCATAAAAATATGGAAATTAGATAACAATCTCCTAAGCAACTAGGTGGTCACAGATGAAATTAAAGAAGAAATTAAACAAGATTTACAATCAAACTAAAATGCAGATACAACTTACTGGAATCTGTGGGACACAATGAAAGCAGTCCTCAGAGGGAAATTTATAGAAGTGAATTCCAACATCAAGAAAACAGAATGAGCACAAATAAACAAATTCACGCTGTACCTCAAGATTCTAGAAAAAGAGCAAGTCAAGACCAAAACCCCAAGAAAGCAGGAAATTATAAAGAGCACAAATTAACACCATGGAGAATAAGAAATCAATACAAAGAAGTAATGAATTGAAGAATTAGTTCTTTGAAAGAAAAAATAAAATTAATAAAATCCTAGATAACCTTATAAAAGAAAGAAAAAACTCAAATTCATGCAATAAGTCATGAAAAGCATGAAATCTCTACAGACCCTATAGAAATTCAGAAAATCACCAATATGTGCTTTGAAAATCTTTACTCTCATAGGATGTAAAACACAGAAAAAGGACAGATTCCTAGATACATATGAATTACCAAAGCTGAATCAAGAAAATATAAGAATACTGAATAACCCAGTATCAGTCAACAAAATGGAAGACATAGTAAAAAAACTTGCCAACAAGAAAAGCCCAGGTCTTGATGGTTCACAGCTGAATTCTACAAGAAATTTAGAGAAAAGTTATCACCACTTCTTCTCAAATTCTTTAATGAAATTGAAAGGGAAGCATTCTCACTAACTCATTCTTGGAGGCAAGTATTACCCTGATTCCTAAACCAACCACAGAAACACCCAGCCAAAAAAGAGACATAGGCCAATCTCCCTAATGAACATAGATGCAAAAATCTTCAATGCAATCCTAGCAAACAGAATGCAGAAAATCATCAAGAAAATTATATATCATGACCAAGTGGGATTCATCCCAGAAATACAGGGATGGTTCAATATACACAACTAAAAAGAATACAACATATCAACAGAGTCAAAGATAAAAATCATATCCATAGATGCAGAAAAACCTTTTGATAAAGTCCAAAACTCACTTATGATAAAAAAAAATCTACAGAAAATTGGAATAGATGGTTTTAACTCACTCTGAATAAAGTCATCTGTGGCAAACCAATAGCCAATATCATACTAAATTGATAAAAATTTAAAGATTTCACTTTAAAATCAGAAAAAAGACAAGCATGCCACTGTCACCACTCCTATTCATTATAGTGCTGGAAACATCCAGAGCAACTGAAAAGAGAGAGAAATGAAAGGAATAAGTATGGAAAAAGAAGAAGTGAAATTGTCATAATTCACAAAATATGATTCTCTTCATAGAAGATGCAAAAACTTCACCAATAGACTTGTAGAATTAATAACCAAATTCAGTAGCATAGCTGAATACAAAGTCAACACACAAAAATCAATAACATTTCCATACACAAACAACAAACATACTGACAGATAAATTAGGGAAACCACACCTTTCACAATAGCATCCAAAACAATCAGGAATCAATCTAACAAATGAGGTATAAGACTAATACAATGAAAATTACAGTACTCTGGAAAGAAATATTGAAGAGGATTTCAGAAAATGGAATGATACTCCTTTCTCATGGATAGGAAGAAACAACATTGCAAAAATGTCCATACTCTCAAAATTTTTAGAGATTAAATGCACTTCTAAATAAAATACAGTAAGTATAACTTACAGATTTAGAGAAAACATTCCTAAAATTCTTCTAGTACCAGAAGAGAACTAAAATAGTAAAAACAATCCTTGGTAACAAAGGAAAGGCATGAGGTATCACTATCCTTGACTTAAAATTATCCTGCAAAACTACTGTTATAAAATCAGCATGGTACTGACATAAAACAAACTTGAGGACCAATGGAACAGATTAGAAGATGCAGACACAAGTACAAACACACCCAGCTACCTTATCTGACAAAGGAGCCAAAATTGTTCACTGGAAGAAAGACAGCCTCATTAATAAATGGCGCTGGATAAACTGGCTTTCCACATGCTAAAGACTAAAATTACAGCTATGTCTATCACCATACACTAAAACACAATCAAAATGGGTCAAAAATATATATGTTAAAACAGAAACACTAAATATACTGAAAGAGAAAGTAGATAGAAATCTTGAAGTCATAGAGGTAAGCAGAGAGTTCATGATTAAAACCAAACTGCATGGGAAGTACTTCCAAGAATCAACAATTGGGATCTCTTCTTAGAAAAATATCTTCTGGATATTTTTCCAGAAGAACTGAAAACACCATACCACAGAGATATATGGGTACCCACATTTATAGCAGCACAATTTGTCATAGCTAAATCTTGGAAACAACCCAAATGCACATCAGCTGAAGAATGGATAAAAAAAAAGTGGTATTTTTATACAATGGAGTATAACTCAGGTATAAAAAAAGATAAACTTGAGGCTTTTATAGGTAAATGGATGCAACTAGAGATCATACTCATAAGTCAAATAAATCAGATCCAGATGTGTAAGCATTGTACTGTCTCCCTAGTGAAAGAATTGGCAAGATTAAATAAAATCTGAAAAGTACAATAGATATTGTGAAAGATACTGCTCAAAGAGAAATAACAACTGGGGTGAAGGAAATGAGAAAAGAAAGAAGGAAGGAAAAATATATGTGTATGTATAAGAATAGCTGGGATAATTGCATGGCTGATTTCTATTGATTTATTGAAAGAAATAGTTAATGTTTAAATTATTTTCCTTTTAATGTTTTGACCAATTTTGCATGTTTATATTTGTTGATCTTAACAACTAATTTGAAGACAACAATAGCAACCATTGTTGAATTCCTACCATCTTTAGTGAAATTCTGTGCCATTCCTAATGCTTTTTATTCTGTTTAAAATTTTTTAAAAAGTTAAAGAATATTGAGAAAATAAACTGCAGAAGACACTAGAAAATGAAAAGAACTCCTTTGTTCATGTGTCAGCAATATTAATGTGATTAAAATGACTATTTTACTAAAAGTGGCCTACAGGTTCAATGTAATTCACATCAAAAAGACAATGGCATTCTCCCTACTGTTACAACATAAAATACAATCTTAAAATTCATAAAGAAATGATCCAGAACAGCAAAAGCACTCCTGAGCAAAAGGAGCAATGCTAGAAGCATCACAACACCTGAATTTGAATTATATTGCAAAACCATAGTAACAAAAAGAGCATGGTTCTGGCACTAAAATAGACACGTAGGCCAATGGGGCAGAAGAGAGGGCACAGAAACAAATCAGTGCAACTACTGTTATCTGATTCTTGACAAAGAGGCACAAAACATGTTGGATATATGATAGTCTTTATTAACAAATAATCCTTGAAAAACTGGATACATGAAGAAGATTGAAACTCATTCTCTTTCCTTAACCAGTCACTAATAAACAATTAAAACTAGATCATTAACCTAGATATCAGGTCTGAAACTTTGAAACTGCTAGAAGAAAACAGAGGAAACATTGGAAGTCACAGTTAGGTCAAAGATTTCCTAGCTAGAATTCCAAAAGCAAAAGAAATCAGAAAAAAAAGAGAAATCTACAAGAATCAATATACCCAATTTTGGGTATATTCCCCAAAATTTTAAATGTTAGTCAACTAATAGTGATTACATACATTTATTGTTGTGCAACTCACATAAAATTTGAAAGCTTCTGCACCGAACAGGAAGTATCAACAAATAAAGACACACCCCATAAAATGGGAGTAACCTTTGTCAGCTACTTTTCAGACAGAAGATTCATATCTAGAATATATGAAGAATTCACCAAACTTAAAACCAAAAGAAAAACCAATCAATAAATAAGCAAATAACACTTGTCAAAAGAAGTACAAATGTCTAATAAACTTAGTAAAAAAAATCATCCATATCTTTAGCCATTTGGAAAATACAAATTAAAGCTTTATTGAAAAAATACTGCATTGAGAGTCTACCTCACTCCGGTGAGAATGGTTCTCAACAAAAATGCAAAAAGCAACCTGATGTGGTGGTGCATGCCAGAAATCCCAGCACTGGGAAAACTGAGGCAAGAAAATCGCCTCCCTTTGTTTTAAAAAAGTGAAAGAGAGAGAGAGAGAGAGAGAGAGAGAGAGAGAGAGAGAGAGAGAGAGAGAGAGAGAAAAGAAAGAAAAAAGAAAGAGAAAGAAAGAAAGAAGAAAGAAAGAAAGAAAGAAAGAAAGAAAGAAAGAAAGAAAGAAAGAAAGAAAGAAAGAAAGAAAAAGAAAGAAAGAAAGAAAGAAAGAAAGAAAGAAAGAAAACAAGAAAACAAAGGCAATAAACACTGGCAAGGATGCAGATTAAATAGATCACTTCTACACTATTAGTAACATAAGAACTAATACAGCTACTATGGAAATCTGTATGAAGTTTCTTCAAAATACAAAATTTAAGATAACATTAGATCCAATTAAACCACTCTGAGGTATATTCACCAAAATTTTAAATATTAATCAACTAATGGTAATAACTACATACATTTATTGTTGTGCAACTCACAAGAGTTAAGCTACAGACAGTGCAGTGTGGCTCCTAAACAACTTTATGAATAAAGAAAATGTTATATATATATACAATAGACTATTACTGGGATACAGATAATGTAATCATGTCATTTTCAGGGATGGAACAGAAGACCATCATACTAAGTTAATTAAGCCAGATGCAAAAGTCAAACATCACATATTTTCTGTCATGTGAGGAAGCTATGAAAAAAGGATGAAAGAAAGGACTCTGGGTGTGAGGAAGGAAGGGTAGAGAGGACTGAATGATGAAATGACCAAACTATATTATGTGCATGTACCAAGATGCCAAATTATACACATTGTCCTGGATAATCAATATTAACTAATAAAGTTTTAGGTTTTTTGCAAAATTTGAATATGTGATGATAACTTTATGGCATGAGGACAAGTCAGGTGCTCTTAAACAAGACTCACATCAAGTTGGGGGTCTAGCTCAGTGGTAGATCATTTAACTAGTATGCATGAGGGCCTGGGTTTGATCCCCACCTCAGTTTAGAAAAAATCCTCACATATATAACAAAGAAAATTTTAATCTCTTGTATTACTAAGAATGTGGAGAAATGTAAATATATGGCAGTCTGCAATATTATTGAAGATATGCACCTCCTATAACACATATATTTTTTCCATGTATATGCCTTTGTCTAAAGAAAAAATTACCACTAGTGTAAAGGTCAAATTGATGATTATCAGCCATTCTAAAAGCAGAAAAAAGTGACTCTATAAAATAGAATGAATGTTCCTCTGAGATAATCAGAGGAATTAGCTTTAGAGACAGGAAGGGTTGAAGATAGCAGAGATAATGAATGAACAGCAGATTGGTCTTTTGGAAAAAATGGCCAATTTCAAATTTCAGTTTGATTATGTGGTACATAGCATAAATAACTACATTCTGTTCTGGTCTACTGAGTCCCAATAGAAAATAACTAGTCCAAAACAATTGTGTCCCTAAACTTTGGTGAACACTGTAGAACACGTTGCTATTATTTTTGTGTACTCAAATGCTCATTGTCAAAATTGTTAAAGAAAAGTGTATAGATGGTTAAAAGGTCTACTGCTATGAGCCTATGTGTATTAGCTTACTTCCATATCCCACAATTGCCAGAAAATGTAAAACAATTGACTATAACAGGACATATGACAGATAAGAAATATTCCACAATTATTTCAGAAGATAAGAATGAATTTAAAAATTACTATTGGTGAGGGAGAAGAAAACCACTAATTGATGAACAAAATGTCCTAAGGTAAAATATCTAACAAATATATACATCGACATATGCATATACTTATCATATGTGAAGGTGGAGGAATATATGGGATAATTCTATAAAGACTGGAGATTATCAAATCATTTCTTTACTCCCAAGGTTGTATCTAAGACAAGAGCTCCAGGTAATAATGACATTATAACAATCTTAAGTCAAAACATCAAAACAAGTTAGCCCCCAAATCTAATAGATATTTCAATGCATCCTCTACATGTCCCAACATGCAGACTGACATATATGGACCTTGAATACGTCAGATGATTTAGTTTCTATCCCATATTTTAACTATTTATTTTATAATTGTTTATAGCCTATTAATAGATGTGCTTACCTACTTGAAGGAAAAAAGTTTCAATGTGTACATCTTTTCTGGTAAACAAAGAAGCAATTGTATTGTTCAAATCACTCTTAGGATCTCAGTAAATACTTGAGTTAATGATATTTTTCATTTATTTATTCAACAAGCCCTTTTAAATACGTTTCACACACTAACCACCCTAAGTACTCCATCTTTTTGTACTACTTCTTTAATCCTTCTTATACCTGTCACTGGCTATATATTCATGGTACATCACAGGAGAAACTATTTAAATCTATAGATACTCTAGCTCCAAGGTAATCAGTATGAATGGAAGTAGCATCTGATTACCTGCTATGCTAGCAAACACCTATCCCTAGGGTTGGTGGACACAAAAGAAGTATTCACCCACCACAGAAGAGCATAATCAAAATATATAGAAAATGGTTAAATGAAAATTTATTACACTAAAAGATGCATTACCACTAACTCCCCTCAAAATACTCTCCCTTCCTAGTAGGCTTTCCGCTGAACTCTAGTAGGGAGGGTAAGCATCATTTTTTAAATTTTTAAAAAATATTTTTGCAACCAGATTCAACAAAAAAAGACTAGAGTTCCTGAGCGCACATAATGCAAATTTCTCTGATTTCAATGCGAGTACATTTTAAATTTACATATGTCAATGAACATGAACTCAACAAAATCTCTTGGATTAAGGTATCCAAATTTAATGGGGTTTTGTCCATATGAAACCACATCAGCAACATATAGGAAGCACCATGTACTTCTGGTATAAGAACAGTTACAGGACCTATGCTCATCTTTAAACCTTCTAGATCTCTACTATACGAAGTACACTAATCAATATTCCTGTAGAACACAGTGGAAATTTCATGGTAGTACATTGTGCACTATTATCCCATGGGGGGTAATTTCCATTTTTGCCCAAGCTAGTCATCATATTTGACACTATACAATGAAGAATAGCTCACATAGCACTCACCATAGCACTCCAGGTATGTATTTTGCACATAGGCATTAATGACTAAATAATCCTTTGTGTCTGTCCCAATTGGCATTGGCCTAATATTTCCAATTATTACAGGAAAAACAGTGCTAACACTTGTCCTAATATCTGCTGTCCCTTTCAACTCTAAGGCTATGCACTCCCAGGATAGCAGGATATTTTTAGTGCCAACAGTGGCACTTTGACTGCCCAGAGGATTTCAGTTGGCTTAGAACAAGAGAGACCTTCCAAAAACTATAATAATCCTTCTATGCTATCTCAAAAGAAAGAAAATTGTTTTAGAATAGTCCTTTCATCATATCTTTCACCAAGAATAAGCTAGAGCCAAATTTATATCCAATTTATCAGAGTACTTAATACTGTTGCTATTCATGGACAAAAATTAGAAAAGTAAATGATGTTGTGGATTCACTTTCCTATTCCCAGTAACTATAAAATGAAAACGAGAGGATGAAAAGCAGACTATCACTGACTCTAGTTCTATTTTGAGCTCATGGTTCTGTCAGCAAAGGGACTAAAAGAAGATCCCTTTAAAGACTCTTAGTTCCAGGATTAACCATGCCCATGTTAAGTACTGGCAAAATAAAACACTAATAAGAAAGCCAAAATGATAGAACAAGACCAGTCAATAAGAAGTGAAAGGGTCAGAGTAAGAATATTTAGGTTTTAGAACTTTCCCAAAGTCTTACTGCATGCATATCCGCTATGTTAATGCCACTTACTCTTTACCCATTGTCATTAAAGTCACTTGTCATTTACTCACAGAAATGCTGATTTATACATTTTAAATAAGTGGAACCACATCAATTAAGCAGTTTCAATGCAGCAAAGGAAATAAAAATGAAATGGCAGTCACATATACGGAATATTTTCAAACTATATACATAAGGGATGGATCACTATGTTACACGAGGAGCTCATGTAACATAATGGCAACAAAAAACTAATAACCCATATTTTAAAGTGAGCTAAGGACTTGAAAAGAGATTTCTGCAGTGAAGCTAGATGAGTGCTAAATAGGTATAAGGAAAGAATGCTCAGAATCATGAACCACCAAGAAAATGCAAATCAAAACCACAGTGAGATCACATCTAATTCACTAGAATAAATATGAAAACAAAGGCAAACATTGACTAGGATGTGAAAGAACTGGACCATTTAAGTAGTGTTGATAGAAATCCAAAATTATACACCTGTAAGGGAAATAGCATGGTGATTTCTCAAAACATTAAAAAAACCTAATATGTGATCCAGCAATCCCACTCTCAGGTGTTTTTTTCATGAGAACTGATATCAGGATCTCAAAGAAATTGTAGTAATCCCATGTGCACTGCAGCCCTCTTCACAATAGCTAATATATTGAACCAATGTAAATATAGTATATGAATACACTGGAATATTACTCAGCTTAAACTTTCCTAGTATGCACCAACATAGACGAAACTTGAGAATATTGTTATAAATGAAAGAAACCTGTCACAGAAAGATAAATAATGTAAGAGTCTACTCATAAAATATATCTAAAAGAGTCAAATTCAGAGAACCAATTTAAGAGTGGTTACCAAAGGCCGGAAAAGGGAGAAGGGAGTAACTAACCAACAGGCATACAAATTCAGTTAGGCATGATGAATACTTTCTAGAGACACACATGGTGTGATCAGAAACAATACAGTAAATCCTTAAATTCAAAAACTGTATGACACATTGTCATTAACTTTACTGAAGCAGCTCCTAACTACCAGCATTGAAATCATTTATCCCAACTTTCTTGTGCATTTCTAAAGCAATTCTGGAATTGTTCTTACTGGGAATTGAACACAAGACCTTGTACTTGCCAGGCAGGAACTTGTGCCCTTGAGCTATACCCCCGCCCGTTCAATTGCTCTTTCATGAGGGTCTTTTGCTGCATTGTTGCATTTGTTTCAATCTCCTGAATTGATTTAAAGCAGTTACCTTTAAAAGTCATTTTAATTTTGAGGAAGAGCTGGAAATCACATGGCAACAAGGTGGATAAGAGCACATCATAATAATTTTATTTGACAAAAATTACCATAAATGTCTGGTCAGTCAGAGGTACTCACAAAGTGATCACATATAAAAATTATTACAGTGAGAGACCTACTGCCATATTAATCCCTCTCAAAAAAGTTCCTGTCACTTTAAACACACTTATCCATTTGTTCTTGAAAATGTGTATTTTACTACAACTTTTATATAATTTAGTCACCATATTTTTCAGTCATACCTTTCCATTGTAAAACTGTATCTATAATCAGAATCACTAAATTGTACATTTAAAATCTGTTAAGAAGGTGGATCTGATGTTAAGCATTCTTATCTCAATGAATTTTTTTAAGTAAAGAATTTAAAAGAGAAAGTAAGATAGTATTTTGGGGTACCTACCATGAACAAAATTCTCTAAAGCACTTTAGCATATTTTGATTTGTTTATAGATTCAGTAATTCATCTAATATTTATTGAGAGTATATTATATTCCAGCACTGTTCTAGCTACCAGAAATTGAACAGGAACACAACGTATAAAATCCCTGTCATGTGAATCTTACATTCCTGTGTTGAGAGATAGAAATAAAAAAATATATATATGACAGACAAATTGCACAGAACAATGAAAGTGATAAAAGTAATATGGAAAAATAAAGTGCAGACAAACATGATTAAATCAGGGAGACAGTGAATTACAATTGTAAATGGGTGAGCAGGGTCAGCCTCACTGAGATATTTGGAGGAGAATACTCCAGGGAAAGGGCACGGCAGATACAAATTCTAGTGTTATGTGCACTCAAGCAAAAGCAAGCAGTGCAATCAGTATGCCTCGAAACGAGTTACTGATCAGAAGAGAAAAGAGTGAGATGAAGTCAAAGAGAGATCAAGTGGTGCTTCAGAGGCCGTTGATGAATACTGGATTCAATAGTGAGACCTAGCAATTCACTGGAAGGTTTTGAGTATAAAAGTGATATCATCTAGCTTTTAATTAAATAGAATATTCTGGTGTTTGTATTGACATTGGCCTGTAAGATGGTCATGTGTAAACAGGAACACCAGACAGGAGGCTACTGAAATGATTGAGGAGAGGTGAGAGGTAATGGCAGCCCATGCAACAATGACAGCAGTGGTAATGATGATAGGCCATGCTTAGTTTCTGGTTATATTTTGAAGATAAATAAATGAAGGAATGGATAAAAAAGATGTAATCTTTCTATACAATGGAATATTACTCAGCCATAAAAAGTATAAACAGGAGACTTTTGTAGGTAAATGAATGCAACTCTGCTTCATACGTTAAATAAATCAGACTCATATATGTAAGCATCATATTGTCTCCTTAGTATGAGAAGCTGACAGAGTAAATAACATATATATATGGATAGATAGAAAGATATATTAAATATATAATTATATATATAAATATAGGAAATAATGTCATGTTAGCCTTCCGAAGTTTTTCTTCCTTTTCACAATTGTTTTAATAATTTTGAGTCTTGTGGATTTTATAAACTTTAGAAAAGCCTGCCAATTTTTTTAAAAAATTGGAAGTTTCATTAGGATTTGATTATTAGATCAGTTTTTGGAAAATTGTTACCTTCAAATATTTCACGTTAATGTGTTTCTTGAAATCTTCAATTTCTCAGTGATGTTTTCTAGTTTTCTGTATATAGGTCTTGTAAATTTTGTGGTGAGGTTTATCACTATTTTATATGTTAATGCTCTTGTAAATGTTGTGTTTTGTTTTTTCACCTGAAGTGGAATTGCAGTTGCTTTTCAATAAACTTTATTTTAAAATAATAAAAATAAACAAGTAAAGATGAATGTAGAATGTTTGTAAGTTGTTAATCTAAACAACTGAGTAAATTGAGTTGTCATTTACTTAGATGAGAAAGACATTGGGTGGCAGGTATCAGGAATTCAGTTTTGGATATTTTATGTTCAAATATTCTAAAATATAAAAATAGAAACATTACTAAACAGTTAAATACATAAATCCAGTTTGAGACAGATGCCTGGAGTGCAGTAAATAGTTGTCTTTAGCCTGTAGATGAGTAAATTACTCAGCTTTCCCATCCCTAGAATAAAGCTACCTAACACAACTTAAAAGAAGAGAGGTTTATTTGGCTTATATGTGTGTGGCGGGTACGTTTGTGCTGGAGATTTCACCGTGGCTCTTCACATTAAGTTATATCCCCAGCCCTTTTTTAGATTCTTTTGCTGAGACAGACTCTCACTAAGGTGCTCATGTGTCCCAATCTAGGGTCAACTTTTGATCTTCTTGCCTCAACCTCCCAGCTGGAAAACAGATATGTGCAACCAGAGCAAGCTTGCCTCACAGTTTCAGTCTATGGTTGACCGACCCTTAGAAAATAACTTCATGATGAAAGGGAATAACAGAGCAAGACTGCTTACTTCCTGGTAGTCAGAAAACAGAGAAGGGGCCCAGGGACCACACATAATACTCAAGGTGATGCTTCCGTACCCCACCCATGTAAACACAGATGTGTGCTTTACTAACAAGTTAGACATTTTTCAATCCATTAATGTTCTCAGTCGCCAGAGTCTGGGCTATATGGACAGAGGGGCAGATGGAGCAAGGGGAAATCTCACAAACCCACAGAACACAGACCTATTTGGAGAAAACTGTAACTTGTTGGATTCCAAGACTGTAGGTCCTGTGACTAAACCACTCACTCAAAAAAGTCAGAGAAATATATTTGGACATTGTTTCTTTTTTCTTTTTTGGGGTCTTTAAGGTCTTTTTCCTTCTCTTCTCTAGTTTTTACTTTTAACTTTTATTCCTTCTTATTTTTCTTTTTTTCCCTTTATTTTGCTCAACATTTTTCTTTATTCTGCTTTTTTATTTCTTTATGGCACTTTTATTTAAAACTATTAATGTCTTTTAT
>PVLD010029727.1:0-17687 GCA_004027595.1 Dinomys branickii
CAAATAGTGATAGTTTGACTTCTTCCTTTCCTATCCTTATTCCTTTTATTTCTCTCTCTTGTCTGATTGCTCTGGCTAGTGCTTCCAGAACTATGTTGAATAGGAGTGGTGACAATGGACATCCTTTTCTTGTTCCTGACTTTAAAGTGAAAGTTTTCAGTTTATGTCCATTTAGTATGATGTTGGCTGTTGGTTTGTTATAGATGGCTTTGATCAGATTGAGGTAGAGGCCATCTATTCCTATTTTTTCTAAGGATTTTAACATGAATGAATGTTGGACTTTATTGAAAGCCTTCTCTGCATCTATTGAGATGATCATGTGGTTTTTGTCTTTGACTGTATTGATATAGTGTATTACATTAATTGATTTGTGAATGTTGAACCATCCCTGCATTCCTGGAATGAATCCTACCTGGTCTTGGTGTATAATTTTCCTTATGATTCCTTGTAATCTGTTTGCCAATATTTTGTTGAGTATCTTTGCATTTATATTCATTAGAGAGATTGGCCTGTAGCTCTCTTTCTTGGTTGGGTCTCTCTCTGGTTTTGATATCAGTATAATACTTGCCTCCAGAAATGTGTTGGGGAGAGTTGCTTCCTTTTCGATTTCGTTGAAGAGTTTGAGGAGTGTTTGATTTTGATTTGATTTTTAAATTTTTATTTTTTACTGATACATGTTTTATTACACAAGGATTGCATTCATTGTGATTTGATACCTGAATGTGATATTTCTTAAGTATTTTTTAACTCTTTCCTCTCCCCACTGCCAGCGTCTCTAGGCCTCCTTCATATATATTTGTACAGCTATTCAGTACATGATGATTGCATTCCTTGTCAGGACTTTGTGCATGTACACAGCAGGTCACAACTCCTCTCCCATTTTAACCTTATTTCCATCCATTCCCTACTTGTTTCCTCTGTTTCTTGGTTCCCTCCCATATGCCAAAGAGCCATGGCACTATTTCATATCATCAATCTTCCATTGTATCTATAGATTGAGGTTCTCATGTAAGAGAAACTGTGTGACATTTAAGCTTGTGTGTCTGAGTTACTTCTGCTATCATTATGGTCACAAAGTGCATCCGTTTTCCTACAAATGACCCAAGTTTACTGCCTGTATCACAGAGAAATGCTCTGCTGTGTATAAACACCACATTTATCTGTTCTTTGTTGATGGACATTTAGGCTGCCTCAAAGATTTAGCTGTTAGGAATTATGCTTCTATAAACATGGGCATATATGTCTCAGTGTAATATGATGTATTTAGTCTCCTGGGAACATACTTAGGAGGGGAAATATCTAGGTCAAATGGAGTTTCTACCTTCAGTTTTTTGAGTGATCTTCACAATAATTTCCATAGTGGCTGTACCAGTGAATACTCCCACCAACAATGAAGAAAAGTTCCTTTCTTCCTGTAGCTTCTCTAGCTTTTTTTATTATTTCTTATTAATATAGGTTTCTTGAAGATAATCATTCTTTCTGGAGTGAGATGGAACCTCATTGTTATTTCAATTTGCATTTCTTCAATGGTGTTATGTTTTGTGTCTAGATGTCACCCTAAAGCCTCATGTGGGCACTGGGGGCAGGCTTTTCAGAGGTGGCTGAGGGTAGAGTTTGTGATTGGTTCATTGTCTTGTGATGGGGTGGGCCTTATGCATGCTACACCCAGCCTAGAGTGGGGAGCCTGCATGCGACATAAGGGGAAAAGAGGCTTGTACCTCTCTTCTGCTGTTGCTGCTTTCATCCTTTTCTCCACCATGAATATTTACCTCTCAGCCACACACACCACCACGAACTGGGAGCTACATAAACCTTTCCTTCCTTAACTTTAGGTGTTGAGTATTTTGTCTCAGCAATGAGAGAAAAGTAACTAAGACAAATCGCCAGTAACATTGGACTTCTTTCATATATTTATTGGCCATTTGTACTTCTTCATCTGAGAAGTATCTATGAAGTTCAAGTGACCATTTTTGATTGGGGCTTAAATTGGGGGGAGATCTAGTTCTTTGTTGTGAGTTCTTCATATATTTTAGATATTAGTCCTTTGGCTGATGAGCACTTGACAATACTTTTTCTGATTGTATAAGTTGTCTTTTCACTATGTTGGGATTTCCTTGCTGTGCAGAACCTCTTAAATTTGATGTGATCATTATTACTTTTAGAAAGAACGTATCACTGAAGTATCATTCCTATGAGATCACCTTAAGGGCCCAGGTCTGACTTAGCAACAAGAGGATTTATCGCTCTTGATCTTTGTTAGTCTTGATCATTCAGTGAAGATAGTGACTGAAAAAACGTCTTCAGTGTAAAATTGTTTTTTCCCATCTTCTTTACTACAGTGTTTAAGAGCAAATCACTATGCATCCCGCTTGCAAGAGGCGATGAGTTAGACTGTAACTCTGATGGTGAAATGTCTACACTGGGGCTCTTTCATTAGCCTCCTGCTGAGACGTCCCTCCCACGCACCCCACTTTTCAAAGCATCTCCTCAGTTTCCATCACCCTGCAGCACTCCAGGCTCTTCTTGTGCATTTCTTCCTCAAGCCCTAGGATCGCCTATATTTCAGAACCTTGATTCTTTTCATTGTTTTTCAAAAGTAAGATCCAAGTGTTGTGTATTTCAGTTTCTAGCGATCTATGCTTTTATGTACAGCTGCTGAGGAGATACATCAAGCAAGTATAATTTACAGAGTAATGAAAGTTCTACTTCTTTTCATGCTCGATTTAGATCCATTTCTAAATGTATACTAAACAGTGTGTGATCTTTAAGTGATATTGTATTTCAACAAAGGGGATATTTTAAAATTTTGTATTACTGCTTTAACTTATTTTAAAATTTTAAACTGCTGGCAAACAGATAGCTTAGGGGACTTATTTCCTTAATTCAGTCAGGGGTTGGGTGGATTATGTGCTGAATTTTACTTCCTGAAGATCAGGAGGGGCATCTCAGTAGGACAGTAACCGAAAGAGCTCCCAATGTAGACACTTTGCCACCAGAGTCACAACATCACTCATCATCTCTTACAAGTCGCGTGCCTGGTGCTTTCCTCCGAAGCACTGTAGTAAAGATGTCATTCTAGTTTGTCCTGGCGGAGCCTCCCTCACTGGAGAACTCATAGTGTACGCAAGCCCTCCTCCCCGGTGCAGTGGTGCGGTATTTCCGACGCCTGCTGAGGTCTTCCAGTGTTTCCACTTACCTGCCGCTTTCTGCTTGGTGTCTCCCGGGTCACCAGGGGACTGGCAGGTGTCTAACCTGGAGAACTGGCACGGAACATATTCACTTCTTTGTGTTCTTGTTCCTCCAAAATTTGTTCCTTTAAACCTTAGCTGCTTTCTTTTAGGCTTAGAAATCCAAGTATTGTTTCTCCTAGCTCTCTCAGACTTCTAAAACCTCCACTTGGTTTCTGCTTTCAGTTGAGAATTTTTCATGGTGTTTTGCAGCCCCTTGTCTCCTGCTGCTTATAAAAGGGGACAAACCTCTGGCAGAGGATGTGGAGTAGACTTCCAGGGACACCTTGTGTTCATAATCATGGTGGTGTATGTTCTACTTTGGGTAATTCTCTGACAGCTTCAAAAGGAGAGACGTTTTTAATAGTATTTCCTACCTATTTTTCCTGTTTAAGTCAGTGGTAAGTTATTTTAATGGAATAATAAAAATCATCTGTAAGGAACTGCAACAATTCTGAATTTCTTGATTAATATCTGATATTAATTTTAGTCATATGTTCTTAATATATTCTTAGTAATTTAATGTCTTCTGCTATATATACTCACAATGTGACCCTGATGATTAAGCTGAATATTTAAAGAAACATTTCTGCTAAGAACTAAAATTAATTTATAAGAACTTTTTTGCTAAAGAAATGAACATTATATATTTTTAGTAGCATTTAATCTAATGTTGAACAGTCTGTTTGAAAGAGTGCCATGGCCTCATATTCCTCTGCGAAATAAACCAATGTTTTCATTAATAAAGGATGTGATATGTCACATTATTATCTCTGGGTTGTTGAATCAAATAAAGATTAGCTTCATCCAGTCTGATCGATTCAAGGAAATAAACTCTATATGCTATTTTAGTTAAAAAGGTTAAATGAAATGTCAGTCTGTTATTAGAAAATTTCAGTTCTTCGTTGATTTTAAATGCTGCAATACAGTAAATAACACTTGGACTGAACTTTAAGAAAGGCAGCATTTTGCAGAACATAAATTACATCTTTATAAAGGCTCTGCAAAGTTCAGCGATTTCACTCTCTATTCTATGAACATGAGTAATTGTAATAATGAAATAATTTCATTTTTAGTTAAAACAGGGAAGCCATCATTTGGCTATTACAGGTATTGTTATAGCTTATATTGCTTCATGATTTTGAGAATATACACTTGTTCATATATAATTCTTTTGATAGATTCACATTAATATGAAACATTTAAAATCTTAAATTGCTTAAGCTAGAAGTAAATAAAGTAGACATCTTAAATATACATAAAAGGGCTGGGGATTTAGCCCAATGGCATAAGCACCTGCCTGGCAAGCGCAAGGTCTGAGTTTGGTCCCCGGTACCTTGATGAAATGATAAATTATAACACTATCAACTCTTAGTATATTGTCATTTCCTTTTAGTGTATCAATAAATGAGTTAAAAGATTTCACATTGTTCATTTCCAAAAAACAATTAGTAGAACGCCAATTTAAATATAAAACTATTCATCATGACATCTTCCCAAACCCACTGATATTTATTTTTTTGTGTTTTCCTTTAGGCGGTATTATATCTGTGTGTAAAACATTCTTGCCCACTCAGCCTGCCACTCATGAAAAGAGGAAAAAAGAAAAATAGGTAGGAAGTATTACCAAAAACATCTCTCCTTTTTAAGCTGTCAGAGAATTACCCAAAGTAGAACATACACCACTGTGATTACGAACACAAAGGAAACTCAGCACGGCGACCAGGGAAGTCCACTCCACATCCTCTTTTTTTCTGTATAGAAACAAATGCAAGAAACCCAAATTTTCTATTTTTCTGGTCTCAGGAAACTTACCTAGTACTTTTTTGAGATAAACTAAATATAAATACTTATACTTAATTAATTTTCTTTCTTAACCAATTATAAAAATTTTAAAAGATGCTAGTTTTTCACATTATTATTTTCTTTCATTCACTACAAATATAAAAATGAAAATTCCACCACATTTCTCAAATCAACAATATATAGCGAACAGTGTTATGATCAGTGAGGACTAAACATTATTAGCAAACATTCAAGTTCCTGGACATTTCTTGTGTTAGTGAATGATAATGTATTCTCTGTTAACTTCTTAAAACTATTATATCAAACTTAAGAAGTCAGTCTTATTAAATGGTTTTTATTTAATCATTTAAGAAATTTTTGTTTGTTAAAAAACTTAAACTTGAATTGTAAAATTAGAGAATACAGTCAGGATTACAAGAGTCAGATACAGAAAAGTGCAAACATCTGTCTGTCTGCTAGAGACCTGAAGAGGCCAGCCAAGGGCCTGGATCCCAGGCAGTATGTCCAGCTGAAGGCTTAGCGCCCATGTCAATATCTCACAAAAGTCTTTATCAAGGATCCAGAAAAGCCCAAGGACCAGTGGTGGAAACTACGAAGTCTGTGCCTAGAGTATGAGGGATCTGGGCCACAAGGCTGAAGGGTCTGCACCGGAGCCAGGTAGTGAGACTTAAGCCAAAAGTGAAGATCAGAGCTCCCAGGAAGAGAGCAGCTGCTTTTCTTTCAACGTGCTAATACACATTTTATGCTTATTTTTTTAGAAGAAGTGGATTCATTACTTTTTCCATCGACCCATATATAAAAGTTGTATTATGCAATCATTGAATTTACAAGACATAAGTGATCTTAATGGTCATTTAATAAACAGCGTATTAAGATGTGTAATCCAAGATGATGATGTTTGTTGATAAGGAGTTTGTTGACTGAGTTATATCAGATGTTTTGACTTCTGTCTAGAACTCTTCTCTGACGATAAAATTGCATTTCCAACTTGATGAAGTGCTTTAACATCCCTGCACTATGGTACATTCTGCTAGGGTAGCTGAGCAATCCTTCGGCATATTTACACGCAAAATCACACAAAACTGCATCCTCGTCAGCTGCTCAAAGTTGATTGCTTTCTATTACCAAGAAAAGATGCAGTTGTTCTCCAGTTCTTTTTAATCCCTTGTCATTTTCTAAGATCTCATGAGCTCCTTCAAATATAATGTGGACCTGAAGGCTGACTTCTTTGCTCAGTTTGTTCGTCCTGTGAGAGACAGATTCCTTGCCATATGCTTGGCACTTGGTGTGTATTTTCTGTATGGTGTCTAATATGTATGGTCCTACAATTGGAAAATTACCCTCTGCAGCCCAGGTGGTATTGTACAGAATGATTTTCTCAGTATTGATTTAAGCAGTTGATGGTTCCATTGGAGAGGGAAAGTCATTCAATTGTATCAGAGCTTTCAGGAAAAAGCAACTGGTTAAGCCTGTACTAAATGGCATCTTCAAAAGATATCCTCAGTAATGAACTTAAATTTAATTCGAAGTTTTCCTCTGCATTGCAGCATTGACCCTCCGCATTGAGTTAAAGTTTTTTAAAGAAAACAACAGAACAATGTCTGCCATGGGTGCTTGCTAAGTATTAAATTCCCTGAGTTTTTTTTTTTTTTTCCTTAGCACTATTTTTCTCAGTGGGTATGCACGTTTGGTGGATTTAATAGTAGTCAGCTTTCTTAGCAAGATATCACAGCAGTCTGTTTTTGGGTTCCTATTTTGGGGAGAGTTTAGAATAGTCATTTGCTGCACTTTTCTTACAGAATTAATTTTTGTGTTCTGAAAATATGCTTCAGTTTTCTAACTTGGAATTATTCACATCAGGTAGCTTGCAGCTATTATTTCCACTGTGATCTCCAGAGGTAGCGAGTTGTGGCAGTTAACCTGAGTGCCGACTTGTGTGGTTGAGAGCGGCCTAGGATATTTGGGAAGCCTGTGCTGGGTGCACCAGGTGGGCTGTGGATGCATGAATCTGGTGACTGTATCTGGAGCTTGGCCCTTTTCTCTCTATTCTGCTCCCCACCCCGTGCCCTCTTCCTGACCGACAGGAAACGTGCAGCTTTGCTCCGTGCTGCCTTTGGACACTGTGTTTCTTTCTTTGGTGCCAATTGAGGAAAGATTAAATCTCTGAAACTCTGAGGCAAGTTCAACCTCTCTGTTTTAAGTTGTCTGTGTCAGATAATTTTTGCCAGTGAGGGGAAAGCTGTTTAACACAAAAAAATTTGTGAATATTTACATGTTCCAAATTTGTGTAGCTATTTTCACGTGGTAAAACTAACTTATTGGTCATAATGTTTACTGTAGATGAAACAGCTGCCCATCATCTCACCTTGTAACCTTGAACTTGTCCTAGTGTTTCTTCTTGTAAATTGCACTTACCAATTTTAATTTAATTTTACTATGCGTAATTTATTTATTTTTTCCTATAAAATTTAAGTTCTATGAAGGCAGAAATCAATCACATATCCCAAATGTGGTGTCTGGCATAGAAAAGGGTTTTGTTAAGTATCACTGAGTAAATGAATTTGTTTACTTACATATATGTTAATAAAAACTTTTTCATAGAAAGTCACTTTTTAAGCAATGAGCTCATTTGATATCTGTACACTGGCTCTCTGAAATGACAGGTAAATGATGTCTTCCTCTCCAAGAACGGATTTAAATTAGTGCCAAATTAAAAAATTAAAATAATTACAATACCACTAAGAAAAGAAAATGCAAAATCAAGGAATTTCCAAACTGTTTTTGTTTCCCTTTTAAAGCAGATGATTTATTTAAAAGTGAGGAAAGGGGAGAGAGAGTGGGGGGTGAGAGAGAGAGAGCAGGGAATGTGCCAGAGCTTTCTACCACAAGCATCACAGGGCATTTCATGGTAGGAACACCTCAGAGAGCACCCTTGAGGGGCAATTGGTGCTGTCAGACTTCTTCGGAGCTTTATTCCATCATCCCCAGTTCCTTTGTGATTTCTTCGTAATTTCCAGAGCCCTCAGTCCTTTCTTAAAGAATAATGATTTTACTAGGGTACTCCACATTTCTAAGATACATTCAAAAGTTATTATGGTTTTGAAATTTTCCCTTGCTTCACATTTATTAAAACAGATATGACATTTTGCCTGTATTTCATGGGATCTTTAGATATTGTGATGCCAGCTATCTGATAGGAATCTCTGTATATTATGTGAAGCCTTTTATTTCTTGAGTAGTTTTACAGTGTTTGTTGGAAAGGGCTGTATCTATGTGTAATTTATAACTATTTACTGCAGAACAATTTAAAGCATGCATTTACATACACACGTCATGAGTTCATATAAACAGAAAGACAAAGAGGGAAGGGCATGTTAAAGAGAGGAGAAAGAGATTTAGACAGTTGCCAGTTTTGAGGTTCAGAAGGTGCTCACCGTGACAAGGAATGATCCTGCCCAACTGACCCTGTATGTAGAGGGCTCCTCTTACCTACAGACAAGCGGGGGCCTGTGCTGAAATAGACTGAATGATTCCATTTATTCTGGAATCTACTCTTAGAACTTAATTTAAACATTGATTGCAATGCTCTAAAAGATATATAGAAAATATCCACAGATAAAAGCCAAACAAAAGAGGAAGAGACCCGCAGAGCTAGAGAGAGCGCCCCCATGTCTACTGGCACCTGCCAGAGGGGGCGCTGGTGCACATGCATCTCCAGTACATCTATGTGTCTGACTGCTCAGTTGCTTAGGAGAAAAAATGGTCAAGGAAAGTAAACAGGTAAAAGAGACAGAGATGATTCTGTTGTCATGAAATAACAGAAGTCTCTTACTCTGTTTATGTCTCCAGATCCTCAAAAATAATGTTAAACTATAACCCTCATGGGCTCTGAATTCTAACACATTTAAGTTGACCAATAGAAATTCTCCTTTCTGAAGATAAAGTAGAGAAAGACACAGAGCAAAATGTTGAAGAAACGTCACTTTTGTACAGACAGATTTTGACCAAAAAAACGGAAAAGAAAGTATATGAGAGGTCCAAATTGTGAGATAAAATCTAGAGATTTAAGGGTAGCATGAATGAGTTTAAATTTTCAAAGGGAAAACTTATACAGAGAGTGTAAATTACACAGTATCATTCTTTGTTTAGTTTTTAGAAAAAAGTCATGTACATTGTAAATAGAATCTTTCTCAGGAAATAAATTTGATAATAGGAAGCGGCATATTTTTGCATATCAACAGACTATATGTTTTATTTTACCTTGAAGAAGATAACTTTGATTGAGTCTGCTATACTGCGGACTTCCAGAAAGCATTTGCCTACATGCAGTGAAAAGCTCTGGAGGACTCTCACCGTGCCTTTCAAGTTCACCTCCTCCCGCTTTCTGGGTAGGCTCTTGTTTGTGGAACATCCACCTGAGGTTCCCAGTTCAGAAAGAAAAACAAACAAGATGAAACAAAAAGCTAGCTTAGATTAATGGCTAGCTTTCAAAATAAAACAGTGGATCAGTTTATTTTAAGGCAACGTCACTTCTATTTCAAGATGTTTTCCTTAGTTCCAAGATAATGTGCTTGGATTCTGAATACACATTTGAAAACCTGAATGCTTTGCCATGACATAGGATGCATCCAAATCCAAACATGTGCTGGTTACTTTCCTGAAACAGAAGAAACAGCCGATAAAGTGATGCTATTTGAAATGCACAGCTTATGTGCGACTCTGTGTGACAACCAAGTGACAGTGATAGATCCAAATGCAGCTCTGACTTACAGTGTCAATTAGGGAAATGACAAGGACCCTTCCAACATTGTAAATTACTCTGTGAGTGCCAGTAACCAAAGCTCTCTCTACCAGTAATTTTGCATGAGTAGGATTTGGACAAAAGAGAGCTGAAGTGAGTGAAGCTTTGTGTTTATAAAGCTAAGAAATATTTCTCAGTAGATATATGAGTGTGAACATCATTCTATCAGCTACTATGGTGCTAAAGCACAGCTATGCAGGACAGATTAGATTTAAGCCATATTGTGTTATGTCATTAATAGTTTTGTGATACTAATGATCAATTCCTAACATTTACATAACATTTTGTAGAACAAGACATACATGCATGTCTTGATTATTAGTTCAATTACTGACTATGACTCATAATTTATTTTGTTTGTTGCAAGATTATTTGGCACTTTAAAATGTCTTATAATGTCAGCATTACATGTGGTTAGCTTAGGCTTTCAAAAAAAGTATAGCTTATATTTTACCTTTGTAACAAACCAGTAACCACCCTTTATAGATGAATGTGTGAAGTGCTGTATGTTGCTTTTAAGGTATGTTTCTGGACCTCTTACTACATGAAGTATGATATATTGACTGCTGACATAAGTGTTAAAATATAAAGCATGCACAAAACACTTATACTTTTAAGTATATCATTGTCTGACCTTTCTCCCATTGTTCTTTTGTTTTTTCTTTTTTATGCCTTTTTCAGACAAGACTTCACAATGCAATTCAGGATGCACTTTGCAGCCTAAGCTGACCTCAAACTCATAACGATCCTCCTGCCTCGGCCTCCCAAGAGCTAGGATTAGAGGTGTGCCCCACCACATGCAAATCCCTTAGTTTCTGAGTTTAATGAGAGAGAGACAGAGAGAGATAGGAAGAGACATAGAGAGAGAAAAACAGAGAGAGAGAGAGAGACAGAGAGAAG
Organism: Dinomys branickii; assembly: GCA_004027595.1. NCBI lineage: Eukaryota > Metazoa > Chordata > Mammalia > Rodentia > Dinomyidae > Dinomys > Dinomys branickii. The sequence continues at coordinate 10,735 of PVLD010029727.1, forward strand.
AAAAGAGGAGGAAGGAAGGACAAGAAAAGAATTAAGGATTAAAGAAGATTCCATAGTCCCAGGTTCTTTGAATTTATACAACTTAAACCTAAAGAAAACATTTTTAAGTTTTAAAGCTCAAGGGCTCCATTTTCACTGAAGAAAGAAGAATTCAGAAGTTAAGTGACTTTTTTGAGGTCAGTAAATTAGAAACTTCAACAATGTCATAAAAAGACGAGCTCCGTAATAAACCAATACGTCTTCTCGAAAGACAGTTAACCTCCTAAGTAATTGCTCTCTTACTCCCTCTGAATGCTTAGAACCCCAAAAGTCAATATCCAATAAGACAGACCCTAATACAGATACTTTGAGCAGGGAGTAGTTTAATTCAAAGAATTGATTATGAAGGTGTTAGCACGTACTGGAAGGATAACTAATGCAGAGAGATCTTAACAAACAGAGGGTACCCGGATTCTACATTCCTTCACTGCTTCCCGATTCCCGGGGTTACCCATGAAGGATCCTTGAGTGAGTCAGATGGCAAGGTGAAGGGATACATACACAGCTATAGAAGTTGATTGCAGAATTGGTCATCAAGAAGCATGAAAGACAGAGCTGAAAGAAGTCCTCCTGGTGCCTTCAAAGATAATGCATGTCCTGTGTTCTCTGTTCTATGGTTTTCCAAAGAAGCACAAACATTTTTATGATTCTACCAAGTTGTTAAGATAGAAAACAAGCCAGTTGAATTAATTTTCATTGCATAGCTAAATAGAGAAATCTATTTCCAGTCAAAAGAAATATATGTAAATATTTATTCTTCTAATTAGGGTCACCGGATCCTACTGGGCACAGATCTTCAGAAACTGGAGAATGGAAAGTTCTTCTGTTCTACCAGCATTTGCTGTACCCAGGAGAGTTTCTTTTAAAATACACTAATATTGAAGGAGATCTCAAGTCTTCTTTGAGTTACTACTGAATAGAATCTATTTAGCAAAGGATGAAGCTACCAAGAATGTCTTATAGAAAATAATCTAAAGGAGATTAAAGAGATGTCTTCTAACATTTTAAATTGAGATGTTTCTTTTAAGCCTTCCTTCCTGAATAATGGTCCACATGTCTTCCCTTTGTCCATTCTGCCTTTGAAACCCCTTCCATGTTGCCTCAGAACAAATCTTGTCTAGGATCTTTCAGGAACAATCACAAGTAGACTCAGGCTTTTGAAGTATACTTTTTCCAAGGTGTGTTGTAGGTCTAATCTCTGAGAAATAGGCTTTTGTGTCAGAAGTTTACTGGAGATCGCTTTTGGGATAGAGGAATACAAGGGCACGTACAAAGCGGTAGAAGTTAAACTGGGATCTGGTCACAAGAAAGTCTTCAGTCGGTTCCAAAAATGACTGGGCACCCTTTCCACTCGTGATTTGGTGGAAAGCTGCTGAGCCTTTATAGCTCTGACATGGGCAAGCTGTTGGATGCAGCTACCTTAGTAAGACGGGTTGAACTTGGATAAGGGGGACTTTCTCCAATTAACCCAACTACCAGGAGATGTGAGTCAGCTGTAAGCTCTGAAACATTATTGCTACCAGTGTCTGTGACAACAGCCCTTTCATGCTGAGGGTGAGAGAGTTTGGCATAGACCACAGCTGTCCTTAGGTAGGGAGGTGGTGGATTCTTCTAACAACTGATAAAAAATAGCATCTTTTGTGGTATCTGGGATTTAAGCCAAGGCCTTCACATCGAGCTACATCTCTAGCCCTTTTTGTTTTCTGTTTTGAGATAGGGTGTTGCTAAATTACTTAGTGACAAAGCTGGGCTGGAACTTGCAATGCTAAATCAATTGCAGGCATGCATCATTATACCTGGTTGAAAAGTAGAATTTTTAACCACCTTGTTCAATGTTTCACTGAGCAAATATATTTACCTCTTGAAAGATCTTAACATTTATTTAAGGTGATACTAATGAAAATATTTAAAATAGTGACTTGCACCTCTTTCCAGACTTTTCACCTGCGGGGCCTCTTCCCTTGCTCCTTGTTTTGTGAAGGGGCCTATAAATCATCACTGACTGTTTTTCGGAGGCCTCATTACCTGGTTCACTTCACTTATGGCGGTATTGAGTAAGCCTGTTATTCTCACTTCTGAGCACCTTCTCCTCTTCCTCTTGTAAGGGTGCTCTTCCATGTCACAAAAGTCTTCCAAACTTCCTTTGAGGTTTGAAGAACAGGTCATTTTTGAGAGACAGTGTGAGCAACATTAGAACACGAAGTGGCCCAGATGAGCTGGAGTGACTCATAGCCTGGTTTTCCTCTACAGTTTCTCTAAATAAGAAATACGGGTCACTACTACGCCCCTGACTCCAAAGAAGAAGCCAGCTTTGTCTCCTCAGTGTACTGTGTTCGGGGCCACTGACATTTGTGTAGGAGGAGAAGACGCATCTTTCAGTCCCCATCTCCTTACTCGTGCAGCCGGTGTAATTCAACATACAGCACCTCTATTTTTAGTTACTGCCTCACTGGAAAGTCAAGGCAAAAGTTCTCTCAGCAGTGAAGTATATCTTTTAAGATACCCCTCTTATATAGCAAAAAATCCCACAGAATTTTGGGTAAGCCTTCTTTTTTTTTCTTTCTGAAGTAAATACTACTGGGCATTCTGTGTGTTCCGATGGGAGGTGTACTTTACAGATACTGTTTGTAGCAATGTTATTCACACCAAAATAAAATTAGTGGTCTTTGTCTTTAATTCACTCCAAGCCTGTCAGCCTTCTAATCAAAGGTGGAGAAGCTGAGTGTCCGTGACTGGTAGGATCTGTTTGTCAGGAACACAAGCTGAACCGCTCTCTAATGGGAAATGATGCATCTCGCTGAAAAATTTCTGCTCCATTTTGTTGTCTGAGAAGAGCCAATGCTGCCTGCTATTTTTGAACTTACAAAATAGCATAATTAATACTAAGCATCTGAGATGTCACTTCTGTGGAAAAATATAGGAGTCTTCTGAAAGACTTCATTATGCATCAGTGTCAAAGACACTTGTGTTACCTGCTCTGACTTTTTGTGCTCTGCCCTATTTTTCCACGTGATGTTGTTCCCTGAATAAAACCTCTTAGCTCCTAACATATGTGTGTAGGTTCCCTCTCCTCAGGGCTGATACCTGGTAAGAAACCTGATACACAAGTTGCTATAACAGCCTCATCACTGAAAACACACTTAACACCGACAGCTGCAGTGACACAGGCATTTTTGGATTTGAGAACATAGATATCACTAATGGTGAATCATAAAGCATTTTTTGTTAAATGATATTTCTTCACCATTTGAGTCCTGATACCTTTCTTAAGCAGTTGTGTGCTGTCCCAGTAACTTGGTTTTTCTCTCTAGTCTCTGGCACATCCTTTTTCCCCCCCCAAATAACACACAGAGTCATCATTCCGTGATAATCTTGTATGTAATCCTACTTTCACAGAGGAAGAAAATACAGGTCTTAGCATATTTCTCTTTTCATAGAAATATTCAAAGTCTTTGAGTCTTTTTTAAGCAGGACTGAAGACAAATTTCCAGTGTATGATTTCATCGAAATTTTCTAGATGCTGGCCATTTAGCTGATAAAACGCTCTCTACAATGTCACATCATAAACAATGTGTATTTCCTGGCCTTAAAAGCAGCGATACACTAATTCAGAGTCATTTTCCTTAATTTTCTTATGACATTTAAATTGTTGAGACCATTGTTCTATTCATACATCCATTTGGCAGGTTAGCTGTCACAGTGAAAGATCCTGGTTAGTTGTAGTGATCTAAAACGAAATGGCATTAAATCCAGCATCTTAGCACATGTAGTTTAGCTGAAATTTAATATCTGGATAACCCTGTCTGCTCAAAAGTGGCCTCTATTTTTGCTCTGTTCCAACTCTGAAGATTGTTAGAGATGCTCCATACAACTCAATTAATGAGTGATATTGCAGTTTATACAAAAATATATTATGGGAAAATTTTGATGGTTTTTATTGTATGACTCATAAAATTTTAATCCTAAGTATGCATAGAGAAACATATTTTGGATGTTTCCAAAAATCATATTAATGGTTTTAACTAATATAGTCTTCTTTCACTGTAATTTCCATCAAATTTTCAGCCAATAAGATCTTCCTTTTTATATAGAGCAACTTATCATGATCTCAGTTTTATAGTACTGTTTTCTATCTAGCACTTTTTGGAGCCCTCACATCGAAAAGGCATATTAAAATATTATTAAATACTTATTATTTATTCACCTATTCTTAAGGGGAACTTATTAAATTATTCACTCAACACAAGTAGATTCAATTCTGGGGAGTGAGTTAGAATGGATTATCCTACTGCCAAGAGGGAAATATGAAATTACTTTTTAAAATATTATAACAAAAAGGCAGCTACAGAATTCAGAAAGATATTTTCTGATATAGAGTTTTTAAAATAAAATTAAGAGAGACTTTTTAAAAACAAACTTTTAGAAAGTACAAAAGAAACATTAAAAAGATGTAATGTCTACATGTAGTAGAGACTAAGATTAGAGAGGTCAGGAGCAGTTGCTACAAGTGACTAAAAGATAAGGTGAAGTCCCAAAAGAAGTAATTCAAAACGGGCACTCCTCGAATGAACACCTCGACACAAACATTTTCTCATCTTTATGTGCAATTACATCTTTAATTATTCTATAATAAAATACATCTATTTCTTCATTCATAAGGAAAAATTTTCAACTCACTTTTAATGTAGTTTTAGAGGGACAGATATTTTTATGGATCTGCGTATTGACTCAATGGAGTTCACCTGACTCTTGTAGTCAAGATTTGAGGTCTAAAGTGAAAAATCAGGCCAGCAGTTTGCTATATGGAGTGACTCCTGAGTGTGCCTTATTTGTATGCATGGGTGTATCACCTGTTATACAAACAACAACGGTAATGCTATTTACTCTCAGGCCTGTATTTCTCTCCCCCTCCTTTTTCACCCTACAGTCTATTTGCTGATTTGAAATAATTTTATGCATAATTCAAGCATAACTTCTTATGTGGTCTCTAGTGAGCTCAGTGGTTTTATAAGCAGAAGTTTTGTAGAAGGAAAGGAACCATGAGAAATATGTATATATGTACTGTATGTATTTATATGTATGTATATCTATGTATAAAGAAATTATGAAATCAACATCCTGCAAAAAACTCTTACTTCAGAGCAATTACAAAATACAAGTATTCTGCTTTAAATCATTTGCTGAAATAGATTTCATACATTAGTTCACATTAAATTTAAGACATCTCTGCTTATAAAACAAGGAAATCAAAACATGAGATATACTTTTAAAAGAATGGTACAAGGAGAACTATTCAGAATAATAACCAATTTCTTTAAAGTATTGAAATTCCTTTAAAATGGGTGTGTAATTAATTTGCATGACTAGAAAGTGGTGTTTTGCTCAAATCAGTGAAAACATAGGTTTGTACTCTGTGAAAATTTGAACCCATTTCTCTTCTTGAAGTGGTGAATAATTGTTTCTTTAAGATGACCTTTCAGAATATGATTTTGTAAAATATGAAGTCTGCAGTTTTATTTTTGCTTTAAATACAAAGGAAATAGAAAATATGATTCACTGTTACAACTAGAGTAATTTTAAATTTTGTTATCTTGATTATATTTCACGTCTCTTTTCTTCTCAGTTTACATTTCTTTTAAAGACACCTTTACATATAGTAATAGGTAACTGAATAATGTTCTTCAAGGCTACCTTAAAACTACTTTACCTAGTATTTTTGTCCCATTTCTCATGATCTCATCTGTATCTTTGACTTTGATCAATCAAAATGTAAAACTTACACATTTCATTACACTATGTTATCACTTGTAAAAAGGAAATGGAATTTACACAAACATGCATATGCATGCAGAGATTGCTATGGTTTGTCTGCATGTCCCCCAAAATCCTCATGCAGTTATGGGGTGGCTTTTAGAGTTTATGACTGATCCATGATCCAATGCTGGGATTACGGGTGTGAAAGCTATACCTGCCCTAGGGCGGACAGTTTATATATGTATGGGAGAGAAAGAGGCTGCTGGTGGCCATTCCTCCTTTTTGCTCTTGCTGTTTATGCTGTGTTCTGCCACCATGAACTGTTGCCCTCTGCCACGTGCCACTCTGTCTCAGAACCAGCCAAGTATGGACTGAAACCTTCACAAACTGTAAGCTAAATAAACCTTTCCTTTCTTCATTTTGGGCATCGGGTATTTTGTCCGAGCAACAAGAGAAAAGTATCCAAGACAGAGATAAATTAGATAGACAGATAGATAAATATTTAATAGCAATAAATTTATACTTTACAGATAACTTCTATGTGTGGGAAATTAGTATCGCATTTATGGGGTGCATTTTTATATACTTCTTACTTGCATATTAAAGAATATGCAATTCTAACTGTGATGGTTTGTTTTTATATGAGCCTTACAAACTATTTTTATTCTTGTCACAGAGGCTTTTCTAAAGCATGAGGTATCATGTGTCCCTTTATGTCTGAAGCCCTGTGGAACAGAAACACAAATTTTGCAGTGTATCCACAGGAGCGAATCTCTGTTATTTCCATAGGAATGACATCTAGCCTTATTTGTCTGGTAACTATGTCTGGATTTTCTTTCTATAATTTGTTTCCTCCCATGTCTTGCTGAACACAAATCCCGTGAGACAGAAAAAAAATCAAACTTTATTGTGTAAACCCAAAGGAGGGAATCTGCAGTTCTCGTTGTGCTAACCTTAATCTCTGCTTGTCTGATAGTGCGTTGGCTTTCTGTTTTTGATTGTCCTCCTATAAATAATATACCTTCAAGGGATGAGGAACGAGGTTAGCCTTGTTTCTTACTCATCAAATCATTCTCTACCTTCTGGGAATTTAAATTTTAAGTGAAAAACTGAAGACCAGAAACAGTTTGAGCTGGTGAATGCAGTCCCAGGCTGTTCTT
>PVLD010029728.1:0-17686 GCA_004027595.1 Dinomys branickii
CAAATCAACAAAATAAGGATTGAAAAAGAAAATCACAATAGACATCACTGAAATGCAGGGGATTATTAGAAACCACTTTGAAAACTTAGATTCCAATAAATAAAAAAATATGGAAGAAACAGATAAATTTCTAGACACATGTGACTTACCAAAATTGAACCAAGGAGATATAAAAAACTATGAAAAGATAAAAAACAAATAATAAAATCAATGCAACAATAGAAACTATAGCAATTAAGAAAAGCTTAAAGCGCAATGAATTTACTGCTGAATTTTACTAGAAATTTAGAGAAGAGCTAACATAAATATTCCTCAAATTTTTCCATATAATTAAAAGGGAAGGAATGAGTTTAAACATTTCATGAAGCTATCAATCCCTGATAGCAAAAGTGGATAAGAAATCAGCAAAAAAAGAAAACCACAGGTCAGTAGCCTTGATGAACATAGATGCAAAAATCCTTAATAAGATTCTTGCAAACACAATTCAAGAACTCATGAAAAAGATCATACATCGTGATCAATCTGACTTCATTCCAGGGATGCAAAGATAGTTCAACATACATAAATTGGTTAAGTGTAATACATCACCAAAATAGAATCAAGGATAAAAGTCACACGATCACCTCAATGAATTCAGAAAAAAAAAAAAAAACCTTTGGCAAAATTCAAAACCTTTCTTGATGAAAAAAGGCGTGAAAGGACCTTATCTCAAAGTGATGAGAGCCGCATATGACAGACCCACAGTCAGCATCATAACAAATGGGAAAAACCTAGCAATTCCTCTAAAATCAGCAATGAGACGAGAAATGAAGATAGGGTCTTTGTAGATGTAATTAGTTAAAATAAAGGCATACTGTTCTAAGGTAGGTTATATATCCAATGACTGATGACTGTACAACAAGGCCACACAGACACAGAGATACACTGAGATACAAGGAAAATGTTTCTGAAGACGGAACCAGATTGGAGTGTTGTGTCTATAAGCCAAAGACTGGTGAGGGCTGCTTGGATCCATGAAAAGCTAGAAGAGGCAGGGAAATTCTTTCCTAGAGCTCTCAGGAGGAGCTGGGACTTCCTAACACCCAATTTCAGATTTCTAGGTCCCTGAAGTGTGAGAGAATTTCTTTTGTTTTAAGGCACTCCATTTGTGGCACTGTAGTTTCAGTATTAGGAAACTAATACGAAGTGAATTTAAGAACAAATTGAAAGGAGCTCATTGTTTTCATCAATTAACAGGTCACTGGTAATTTTGAGCAGACTCACTTGAAAGATGTGGTGGGAGATCAAGTTAGAATGTTTCAGATTGTGCTTGTGAGTGGAACATGCGGAGGGATAACTAGTGAGCAAATATGATTATCCAATAACTAAAGGTGAACACCGGTCTGAGAAAGGGTGTTTTCAAACTAGGAGAGTGCTGACCAGGTTTGTAGACATAGGAGAAGAAATTACAACAAACAGGATGACGAACTGACAATACCTAAAGAAGAGAGAGTAGGAATTCAAGGGGAAAGGTTCTTTGAATTGCCAGAGAATGAGGTCCAGGACACGGGCAAAAGAATTGAGTATATACAAAGAAGGAGCTATCTCTCCTAAGAAACCCTTTGGGGTACAAGAAGATAAATAATGTAGGCCCACCTATACAAAGTCATAAACTTTGGGCTGAAGTACTTGGACTTATATCTGAAACCAATTGAGACTTTCTTGAGAAATGAAATGACATGACCTGACCCAGCCTAAGCACAATAGAGATCTTATAACTCGTGAGGTTTATCCAAAGCACAATTATTGCTGATTGAAATAAATACTGGGATATATTTTAGGAAGATTAATTTGGCAGAAGTGCAAAGAATGAGTTGGAGAGCATCCAGATAAGAGGTAATGAGTCCCTGGCAGTGGCAGGAAGAAGCCAGGGGAGATAGATGGGACACATACTGGAAACACTGCAGAGCGAGCTCACGAAGGACTCAGAACAGTTGGCAACAAAGGAGGGAACTGAACAGGGCTCTACAATTGTAGGCCTTACTTACAGGGAAAGTACAGATGCCATGGACAACAATACAGATATCAGGACATTAGGGTGGGGTGTGTGAGGCCAGCTGTGTACTTTAAAAGTCTGGACCCCAGGAAGAAGGAAAAGCTGGGGCCTGGGATTTGGCAGTTTCATATGCCCAGGGAATAGGTGAAACATTTGGAAGTACATCAGTTTATAAAAGAAGAGTTGGCAGAGGAAAATGTTAAGTTAAAAGATAAAATCACAAACATTTTTTTTCATAAACTTATTTTGCTGTAGAAAGGAGTCATTTCTCCCAAATGCAGAGTGCCTTCTTAAAGGAGGTAGCCAGTGTGCCACATGCCAGAAATGGTAGAAGGAAAACTGAATTGGCAAGCGGAGATACTGGTTCTAGTGCCACCTCTGTCACCCCCACGCTTGTGGTCTTAGGAAAGCCTTTCCTCACTCTAGGCTGGCCGTCTTACCTGTGAAATGGAATCACCAGGCACAGTGATACAGACACATACTTTATCTCTGAGAATAAATTGTCCTTTGATTGGAGCTTGACTTTGGTGTATGGCCAGTCTTTGGTTTGGAAGAGAAGGGTAGAAAACTCTAGGTCAAGGAACAGCATAGAAAATGGGAAGAAGGCGGCTGAATGTGTATAACCCAGTGGTAAAGCAGCATGTGGGAGGTTCTGAGCTCAATCCCCAGAACTATTAAGGAAAAAAAGGCAAAAGGATACATGTAATAAAAGAGAGGTAAACCAACTTGGAAGTAGTTGTTTTGCACACCTTGATCTATCCAACCTAATAATTACTCTGACAGTGTTTAAGGTGATTGACAAAATAATCTGGTCTATGTTGTCAAAAGTGTTATTTATTAAAAGGAAATTTCTGCAGTGAAGTATTATACTCCCTGGTAGAACCAGTAATGAAGAATAAGCACTACCTTCCTTTTCTATACTTGAGAAAAAGCAAAGTTACCTAATGCCTACCTTATTTCAGGTCCTTTCACATATTTATCTAAAAGATAATTTCCATGAAGGAAAGATTTTCTTTTAAATCTGCTGTATTAAGTGCTGTATCAGTAATACCTACAATAGTGCTAAGCATGCCATTGGCATTCAATAAACAATATTTTAATGACTTGAAAAAGTACTGCATTTAATCCTTACAACAAACTTGCAAAAGAGGCATTAACATTAAGTGAAATAAATCAGCCATCCAAGCTTAAATAATTCTCTCTCCAATGAGAGGTCCAAAGTATAAATAAAGAGCAAAATAAAAGATGTATAAAATGAAACAGGGAGAAATCTACTGCAAGTGGGAAGGGATCAGAGGATGAAGGAAAGGGAAGGCAGGAAGTGGGGAAGGGAAGAGGATATAAAGAAAGAATTAAAATATGTCATGTACATGTACCAAATACCCACAATAAAAGTAGTCACAGTGTATCACATGTAAGTACTAAAATAAATTAAAACAAAAAATAGAATTCTCATTAAATAGGTAGGAAAAGAGGACCTAAGTAAGTTACATAAACTTGCTCAAAGTCACACAATTAGAAGTCGTGTAAGGATTAAACTCGACTCGCAGCAAGTTCCACGTGAGAGCAGAATGGAACTGTGACTTTCTCCATGGTACCCACAGCAGCTAACTCAGTATCTAGGTTCTAGTAGCACTCAGTAAATATCTTGTGCAGCAAACACATACTGGTCTGAACCCAAATGATAGCCATTTTACCTATATCAACCACATCGTGGCTCCAAGTTAAATAACTGAGCCTCAAGAAATCATCAATTTGTCTACCATGCTTGTTGGTTTTATTCTGTGACTTTTTTTTTCATATTCATTCTTACTTATAACTATGATGGTTTTCTTTCAGGGTTTGAAACCTTTAGCTAAAGTCCAAAGGTTATCTTTTTTGGAGGATGCTTTGTTAGGGGCCAACAAACTTATTCTGTAAAGGGCAAAGCAGTAAATATTTTAGACTTTGTAGAGTACACAGTGTGTGTTGAAACTACTCAGTTCTGTGACTGTGGGACACAAACCATCACAGAGAACTCATAGACGGATGAGCATGCCCATGGTCCGTGAAACTTTATTTACAAAAGCAGACAGCAGGGCAGATTTAGCCATTGGCCATAGTTTACCTGTCCCTGCTTTATAAGATTACTTTGATTTTTCTGTCTCTTGTCTTTTCAGCATTTGTATAACATTATGCCAACTAGGAAGCATCTCATATTTGATATATTAGTGTATGATATGACAACTTCATTTTTAATGTTTTAATAGCTTTAACTCCTTCCATTTAATTGTAGATTGCAAAAGTATTATGATAGCAACAGAAAAAAGAATGAGGTTGGCAAGCAGTCTGAACAAGGCCCCAAGATGTGGCAAGTCCTTCTCGTAATGTTTATCCTGATCGACACTCTGGACACCAGGTTTGGTGATAAAAACTGGATCTTTGCTTCTTGTTCAGTGCACCCAGAGTTAATCAGTTATTCAAACATGGCCTCGCCAATAGCAATGCTCATAAGAGAATGGATGCAATGTCATGTGCCAATTTAGGTTGAAAAATAAACTTCTAAGTGAAAGAGGCAATTATAGCTACTTCCCTCCATCAGGACATGTGCAAACATTTCCTGAGTCATTTCTACTTCTTTATGTGAGGATGTGTAAAAAAAAATGTCCTGAATCCTTCCTGAACCATACAAGGCACTACATCCTGGAGAAACAACAATGAATAAAGAGTGGCCTCTTCCTTCATGGCTCTTCTACTCCAGGGAGCAGAAATATTTTGCTGCAAAGACCAAATAAAAAATAGTTCAGGTTTTTAAGGCCATACAATCTCTGTTACAACTCAGTTTACCATGTTAGTGAGAAAGCAGCATAGACAGTACATCCATGAATAGGTGTGGTTCAGTTCCAGTAAAAACCTTATTTATGGACACTGAAATTTGAGTTTCCTATAATTTCACACATCATGAAACACTACTCTTGTTTTTACTGACCACTTCAAATTTATTTTTTAAGCCAACACTTTCATTTAGCAAGCTGTATAAAAACAGGCGCTGGCCTGCATTAGCCCATGAAATACAGTTCACCAATCCCTAGTCCAGTCTAGTTGGAAAAATAAATACACAGATTCTTTCCATAAATTGTGATAAAGGCTAGTGTTCTGTAAGAGCCAGTGAAAAGTCGCCTTAGTCCACCCAAGATTGCAGAAAAAGGTTCCCTTGGGAACCCAAGGGATGAGTCTTCCAGCATGTTTATATTAACGTGAGGCGTTAACTAGGCAAATAAAGGAAACATAGATGCTCCAGGGAGGAAAAAACATGAAGTCACAGAGTTGATATATCGTTTATTCTTCGAAAGGGATATTGCCCCAGCATAAAAACACAGAGCCGGCCAGATGAAGCTGCAGGTGTAGGGGCTGGGGATATAGCTCAGTGGAATAAGCGCTTGCCTGGCAAGTGCAGGGTCCTGAGTTCGATCCCCAGTACAGCAAAAAAAAAAAAAAAAAAAAAAGGAAGCTGCAGGTGTGGCTTTGGATGAGGATATAAAATGTCTTGCATATCACGCCTCTGGGCAGGGAAGGCCACTGACAAGTTCTAAGCAAGAGACCGACATCATTGAATCTGTATTTTGAATTCATGTCTCTGGTAACACCTTGACAAACAGATCTGAGGCAGCTGAGAGGTTATTCAAATGCAGAAGGAAGGAAGATGAAGGGGGGTACAACATGACAGGGGGACAGAGAGAGAGAGAGAGAGAGAGAGAGAGAGGCAGTCAAGCAAGAGGAAGGAGAAAGTAAAAAAGGAAAAAGGAAAGAAAGAAAAGAGGAAACAAAATGAAAAGGAATCATGGTCTGGAAGTTGTCTATAGACAACATTTGTAAACCAGAGCCTCGTGAACAAACCTCATTAAAACTCTGTCTTGGCTCATGCAACAATCACAGTGCCTTAAGACGCTCCACACCACCAAAACTTACTTGCACACATTTTTGTATAGCTTTGTAATTTTCTCCAGATATACACTGTTTCTGTCTTGTGTATTTCCTCTTAAAGGCATCACTCAATGTTTTACTTGTTGGTTGCTCTTGTACATGAAGATATTTCTTCCTCTAGCTTGTAGCTTGATATACTTGTTTACTGTTAGCTTTAAATTAAATTTTTGTTTCTTTGACTTCTACTTTGAACTACTTGTAACACCTTGCAGTTCCCTTAGTAGGGTTAGTAAAATCTTGAACACATGTTAATTTTTATACCTGTATTATTTAAGAATTTCCATTTTAAAAATTACACTTTAACATGCACATTGAATTGTTAGTCTTATATCAGTGAATAAAAGCTGGTAAGATTTCATTTATAGACTTTGCCTCTAAATAGATTAATTAGAATACATTAATTCTTTTTTACAGCAGTTTTTCAGGTTTGGTATCAAATAATGCTAGGCTCAAAAGCAATGTTAATAATTCTGCAACATTTTTGAATCTATAACATTATTATACAATTGAATTGATTTTTCCTATAAAATTTGAAGGAGCTCACTGAGCCTAAAATAGTTTTATAAATTTCTCTTTGATTATTGTTTGAAAGTTCCTGTTTTAAAGTCTCATTGTTTTTTAACTTGCTAATAATTTTTGGCATTTAAAATTTTATTAGATATTTTAAACTTCTCTGAGATTTTCAAACTAAGATTCAAATATAAAATGTGTATGTAGTATCTTTAATGTTAGAGATGTTCTACTTGTTATATTACATTTATCATCACATTTAATTTATAATTCATATTTGCTTTACTTATTAAATTTGCTGGAGGCTTATCTATGAAATTTTTCTTCTCTAAAAAAGACCCTATCCCTTGGCTTCATATTATATTGTATTCTTAGATAATTTCATTCTTCATTTTAATAGTAAAGTATTTAAGGTTATGGGTTTACTTGTAAAAATAGCGCTTATCTCAAAGTTTTGGTAAGTCAGGGTAATGTTCTTATTATTTTGATTAGTCACCTAGTATTTCTTTGAGTTCTTACTTACATGTAAATGTGCTCTGAAATATCAAAGTACCCCAAGATTTCTGTTGAAAATTTTTTAAATTTATAAACATTGTACATTACCATCAGAGAAAAGAGCCAAAATGATTCTCTTCTTTCTCCCCTCCCTCCCTCCTGCCCTTCCTTCCTTCCTTCTTTCTTTCCTTCCACAGGATCTTGCTGTGTTGCATAGGCTGGTCTCTCCCTCCTGAGCTCTACCAATCCTCTTCTGTCAGCTACCCAAGTAGCTGAGACTATAGACACATGCCACCATGCCTTGTAAGCCAATATGATTTCTAATTGTAAGAGCTTTCAATGGTTTTCTTTGTGGAATGACATATGACCACTTTTTTAAGTGGTTTCTCAACACTTGAAAAGAAGGTAAGATGTATGCCTATAAAATATAGTTTTGCATTTATCAACTAGATCTAATGGTATTCTACAAATCTAAAAATTTATTTTTAGTCTACTTTATTGTCATAGTTAAATTATGTTAAAATGTCCCATAAAGACAGTTACACAATTTTACTTTTAGTACTGTCAACAGTTTTCTTATATATTTAGATGTTTGTTGATGGCTTATGAATGCAATATCTTCAGTACGGTTTGTATCTTCTATCAGAATAAAATGAATCTTTTGAGAACAGCGTGGCTGAATGACTGTTGCTCCTGTTTGTCCATGTGTTTCGCGGAACAGTGACACACCACACACCTGTTTTGAGAATGGATTGATTGGAAGAAAGTGAGAATGAGTGACTGAAATAAAACAGAGGCAACGGAGATTTTTAGCAGGTCAGGAACACTAAGACTTGGAGTTACTTGGATTGGAGGAGCTGGGGCAAGAGAAGAATTGGGGATGACACTTGAGAGATTTTTCTGATTAAGGCCACCATTATCAAAATGGCAATATAGAATGAAACGTTCATTTGGCTTTTCACAGTAGGCCACTTTCTCCAGTTTCTTCTCTTTGTGTTTATCCTGGAACAAGTGATACTCAGACCAAAAGGTCAATTGGAACTTTGTCACTGGGTTGCTTACTGAGACTAAACTCCTTCAACCTTTGTATAAAACACTGTGTTAATTATTCATGAATATAGGGAAATCATACTGTTTCATGGGCTCTTTCATGAAATTAAGAAAAAACCTAAGACCAAACAATAAGGAATTCCCAGTCCAGGGTGGTAGGTATATAAAGGTTAAATTTCCCACAAGGGGGCAGCATCACCTCATAAATTATGCCCTGAAAGCCACCAACAGGGGCTAAGGTGGGAGGCTGAAGTCATAGGGCCTGCTACAGAATGAAAACCAGAAGGCCATTCCATCTCCAAGGCCATAATTATAATCATTCCTAAGTGCCTGGTAGAGGGAAATGTTATTACGCAGGAGAGGAGAAATACACAGAGCTCACCAAGAAAGGACAGGCGGGTGAATTTCATTTTCCTGTAACTGGCTCAGAAGCTGCTCAGGAAGATGCCCTGCTAACAAAGAAATGCTCAGGTCCTGATAGATTCGCTGTGGAATTCTATAAGAGATGTAGAGAAGGTCTAATAACACTCTTCTCAAATGCTTTAATAAAACTGAAAGGGAAGCAATACTCCCAAAGTCATTCCTAGAAGCAAATATTACTCTGATACCAAAACCAGAGAAGAATCCAACCAACAAAAGACATCTACATGCCAATCTACCTAACAAACATAGACACAAAAATCCTCAATAAGATACTAGCAAACAAATGCAGCAAATTACCAAGAAGAGTATAAGCCGTGACTAAATAGGATTCATCCCAGGGATGCAGGGGTGATTCAAAATACACAAATCAATAAATAAAACACGCCATATTAACAGAAACAGGGCAAAAACTTTATGATCACTTCAACAGATGTACAAAAACATTTGACAAAGTTCAACACTCAGTCATGATAAAAATCCTACAGATAATTGGAATAGATTGTGTTTATCTCAATCTGATCAAAGCTGTCTATGACAAATCAACAGCCAACATCATACTAAATGGACAGAAGCAAAAAGCTTTCATGTTAAAATCAGGAACAGGACATGAATGTCCACTATGAATACTCTTATTCAATATAGTTCAGGAAACACTAGCCAGACAAGAGAAAGAAATAAAAGGAATAAGGATAGGAAAGGAAGAAGTTAAATTATCATTATTTATCAATGACATGATATTCTACATAGAAGACTCCAAAAATTCCACCAAAAAACTTCCATATTTAATAACCCACTTCAGTAACATAGCTGAATACAAAGTCAACACTCAAAAATCAATAGCATACAAATAACAAATTCACTGAGAGACAAACTAAGGAAACATCTTTTACAATAGCATCCAAAAATAATGAAATACCTAGGTATACATCTAACAAAGAAAGCAAAAGACTTTTACATTTAAAACTACAGTATTCTAAAAAAGGAGATCAAAGAAGGTGACAGAAAATGGAAAGATATTCCTTTCTCTTGGTTAGGAAGAACGAATATAGCAAGAAATGGCCATACTTCCAAAATTGTCACACAGATTTAATGCAATCTTGATCAAAATGCCAATAGCATATCTCACAAATTGGAGAAAACAACCCTAAAATTCACTTGGAATCTGAAGAGACCTAGAATATCAAAAGAAATTCTGAACAAAAAAGGCAAGACAAGGCAAGGGTTATCACAATCCCCAACTTGAAAATATACTATAAAGCTACTGTGAGAAAAACAGCATGGTACTGACAAAAAATATACCCAAGGATCAGTGGAACAGATTAGAAGATGCAGAACAACTCCAAACATACTCAGCCACCTCATTTTTGACAAAGGAGCTAAACACTGGAAGATAGACTCTTTAATAAATGGTGCTGGGAAAATTGGCTTTCCATGTACCAAAGATTAAAACTAGACACTGATCTTTCACTATTCACTAAACTAATGGATCAAAGATCTAAATTTTGAAAGATGGGATATGTGGAATCCTTGAAGACTTTGATATAGGCAAAGACTTTATGAACAAAATCCCCAATTGAACAGCAAATATCACAAGGAATCAACAACTGGGATCTCTCATTTTATTAAAAAGCTTTTGCACAGCAAAGTAAACATCCAACAGAGTGAAGAAGCAATCTACAGTGTGGGAAAAAATTTTGTCAGGTGCTCCTCAGACAAAGGATGAATATGTAGAATATATAAAGATCTCAAAAAAAGATTCCCCAAATTTATAGACCAAATCAAAAATTTGGCATCTGAAATGTAGACACTTCTCATATGAAGTAGAAATGAAAAATAAAAATAAAAAAAATGTTTAACATCAATGGTCATTGAAAGATCCAAATTAAAACAACTTTGATATTCCATCTCACTCTAGAAAAAATGGCTATTATCAAAGAATCATAACAAATGTTGGCAGGACTGTGGGGGAAAAGGAACTCTTCTTCACTGTTAGGGAGAGTGTACAACCAATATGGAAATCAGTACAGAGATTCATCAAAAAAATAAAACTAGAGGTTCCATTTGACCCAGCTATTCCCCTACTTTGTATCTTCCCCAAAGCATTTGCAGCATTGTACCACAGCAATATATGGACACCCATGTTTACAGCAACACAGTACATAATAGCTAAATCTTGGGAACAGCCCAAATACCCACCAACCAATGAATGATTAAAGATGATGTGGTATTTCAATGCAATGGAGTACTACTCTGCTATGAAGAAGGATAAACTTGAGATATCGTTAGCTAAATGGATGCCTCTTAAGACCATAATCTTAAGTAAAATAAATTTGATGCATATGTTTAATTGCCACATTGTTTCTGTGGTGTGAGAAACCACAAATACAAATAAGGACCAAAATGTAGAGTAGATGTTGTGAAATGGTAAGGAAATTTTCAAATAGGAAGGAGAACATGGGAGGGAGAGGAAGGAAGCAAGGAAAGGACAAGAGAAAAGAGAGAATAGAAGGAAAAAATGGAAACAAATATTTTGTAAATAAGGAGGGGTGGAGGGGTTTAAGGGAAGGGAGGAGAGTGGAAAAAAGAAGCAGCAGGCCATATCGTATTGAGGTATAAGATCTGTATGATGAATGTCATCATTATGCACATCTGAAATGCACCAACAAAGTTTAAAAAGAAAACAAAAAATAAAGCAAAAAAAAAGAATTGCTTGAAGGGGGCACCACCTGGAGCAAAGCTGTGGACACCATGTATAAATCATATATGCTGAAGAATGAAACTTGTCCGTTTGCTTTGACTGTTGGCAGATAATCTGTACTGTGGGCAATCAGAGGACTCATATTCAGATAACAAGGTATAGGAAGCTAGACAGTAAGTTGTGGAAGTGAGGACAGTGAGTGTAAACTGTTCTCAGACTAAGGAGGAATAAAAGAAGGGAGTGAGGACAGCAGCCAGAGGGGGAAATGGGATTGCGGGGAAACACTTTTAAATTTTACTGTAATAGAAATATTTCCAGTTGAGAAGCTGGGCATGTGTATAGGATGAAAGAAACCAACCAATAGAAATGGAGTCTGAGCTCCAGCAGTGCAAGGCCTACGAGCAACAGCAAAATGAAAAACAAAAGAAGATCATGGGGTTGGAGGTTACTTCGGTGGTAGGGCCCTTGCCTAGCATACACAACGCACTGAGTCTGATCCCCAGCACTGCACAAGAGAAGGAAAGCTCCATGGAAATCTCACTAATAGGTAGATGACTTGGAAGCCCCGGAATAGCTGTGTCATGCCTTTACATCCCTTCTGCTGACCCCACGTATCCAGAGTGCCCCCTCTATGATGGCTTATTTTTCAAATTCTATGCACCCATTAGCTCATCCTCCACCTCCTTCACAGGCTTGAACCTATCAATTTCTTTTTTATAGCAGCTTAATTTGAACCATCATTTTAACCATTATATTCTACTATGTGAAACCTCCTTTAATCCTCTGTTTAAATAGCTTTTGCTAATCAAGTCGTCACATATGTGTGTTTTTCTCCCCTGATAAGACTGTTCACTCCTCAAGGGCAGTTTCTGTCTTAGAATTCTCAGCAGCCTCCCACTGCGCCTGTGATGGCTGGCACCGGGATCTCTTTAAATCTTGTTGATATATGATTCAACAATGGTAGCCTGTTATGAGGCAGCAGACAGGAACATGCTGAATTAGGCAGGTCCTTAGTGTACATTGAGTCATTTGTCCTCTCAGTAGGAAATAAGGAAACTAAGTCTTGAGAAGCAGAATATGTTTATCTAAAATGATAAGTTTAATATGCAGCAGTTTGGGGATTTGAACCAAAGGTCTTTTCTCCTATGCCATTCTCTTTCCATTGTCTACAAAACCTATTCATGTGAAACAACTCCGTAATAATAACGATAAAGACATAACTCTATTATTGCATTATTACCAACTGTGCAGTTTCAGTGGCCTCTGAACCCTACAGCAAAATCCCATGTCTTACCTCCTGACAATCAGCTTGAGTGTTCGGAAGGAGCCTTTGATGAGGATGAGGGCTTCTTGGCGGGAGCCATACAATGGAGTGCCATTGATATTCACCAGCTCATCACCAGTCCTCATCTTCTGGGACAAAGCTGCCTTGCCTCCATCTTCAATCTGTGTTGCAGAGAACAAAATAGAAAGCAGGTAGTGAAGGGACTTCCCCATAACTCTACCTCCTGGCTCCTCCCAACCTTGGAGCCGCCTGTAGGACAAGAGTATGGCTCCAGGGCACTTCTAGGAGCAGCTGAGGAGTGATCAGAAGACAAAGTTTGCGCAAGCCCTCAAGGAAAGAGGCAACCTAGAAATAATGCAATTTCTGCCTGGAGGAATGAACAGTCTATTCTGGGAGACAAGCACTTTTAAAAACATAAAATGACTCTTGGAAGGTACTCCCACAGAATGGCTAAAAAACGTGCACAAAAATTAGAGCCAGAAGATATAGGCTCCAGCAAAAGCTGGCAAATCATTTCCTATCTTTGGGCAGGCTTTAAAGTCTCGTTCATACTTTGTTTGAATGCTTGCTCTGTTACTTTCTAGCTGTGTAATCCTGAGTAAGGTACCTTTATGTCTTCATTAACTTGCTTGGGAAGTGTATATAGCAAGAATACCTCCCCGCTATACAGAGTCGTTCCTACGTGCCATGTCTGGGAGGGGTAATCCCTTTATAACTAGAAGCTCTGTTGGTTATAACAAGGGAGTGGATTCTGAAGACCTTCAGTTTGGCTGCTAACTCATTCTGTGAGTGGAATTTTAAATTTCAAAAGATCTGAAATTGGTACAAAGTAGCCTCTTGTGTATCTGTATCTCTTCAACAAGTGCCTAGAACAGTGATGGTGAACCTACAGCATATGTGCCACAGGGAATCCCTTGCATCACGAAAGCTTTAAAAGGTTCACTATCATTGGCCTATAACCATGCTTCCAGTGTTTCGCACACAGTGGGCATTCAGCCAAAGCTGGGAATAGAAGTGTTCACTGTTCCACTGCAGCCTGCAAGTTTCCTTTGGCTCCTGCAATCCAGGCAAGTAGGTTTTCAGGCTGGGAAGCACTGAAAGCGAAGGCAGAATTAAAAGCCACTGAGGCAGGCAAACCAAAGGAAAGCAGAGTTCCCAAATGTCCTTGCTTATGGTTAATTTCACATATAACATTCCCTTTACCGCAAAACTGAGTAATTAAATTCACCTATTAGAATACCAGTTTCATCCAGGGGATAGGAGTCATCTCACCCATCTGTCCACTAACTCATTCCTCAACTACCTGGTGAATCTTTATTATGTACGGACAACATACTAAGTGCTAGAAGAAAAAAAATTAACAAAGATCATAGCTCTCAGCCTCATGGGGGAGTTATTATTTAAAGTTCATGCGTCTGCTGAGATGGCCAGGTGAGAAAAGGGCCATATGAATCAGGCATTTTTCGGAGAGAATGAACAGGGAAGTAAGTGCTGTCCTCAGGGAAAGCAGATTCTAAAAGGGGCAACTCAGGGTCTTTGCTGAAGCCCTGTGTGTGGTTACTTCTACTCTTCTTCTACTCCTTCTCTCATTTTGTATGTTTATTTGCCTGTTTTGTTTTAGGTGTGCTATGGGGATTGAATCCAGGAGTGCTCTATCACAGCTACAGCCTCAGTGCATTTTAAAAGACTTTTTAAAATTTTGAGACAGGTTTGTCCAAGATGGCCTTGCGATCCTCCTATCTCAGCTTCCTAGAGTCGCTGGCATTACAGGCGTGTGCTATCGTGGCTGGCCCTCTTAGTCTTTTGTGGCATCCTCCAATCTGTCCCCACACTGTGAAACTTAAATACTGCTGAGTTTTAAATTGGACAGCTTAGGTGCAATTGGCAGATAAGGCACCCTGAGTGCAGAGAAAAATGTTAGTTGGAGATTTTTTAAACCACCAGGATTTTTAAAAAATAACTAAAAATAAAAAACTTAACTTCTGAGTTAAACCACAAATTTATTAAATGCATTTGCTGCTCACTCAACATATTGTGTGTGTTTATATGTTCATTCCGGTACCGGGGCTGCCATTCAAGACAGAACAGCCAATACTGGTAAATAAGGAACAACTTTCAGCAAATTAATTAGGATAACATTTCTAGTCCCGTTGTCACTGTAATTATTATTTCTCAGACTTGGCTGCCTGCTCCTTAAAATAAGAGAAAAAACAAAAAAGAAAGCAAGGCAAAGTGCTTTACTTGAATTTCAGAAGTTCTCTTTGAATGAGTCATTCTTTCAGCATTCACAGAAGGCCCTCAGCATTAGGCAGAACTTTCAACATGGACCAGCCATTTGAAAAGGCTTTCTGAGGCTAACAAAGGACCACAAACAGTAGTCTAACTAATGAATGCTAATAGATTTTTCCTACTTATGTACATGAGTCTTAATTTAATCTACTTGTACTTTTATTCATACAACTCAATTATCCGTATTACTGGTACCCACCATAAATCTTCCCCTCAATATTTATTGATATTGAGTATCACAGCTGGCTAATTGAGCACAGTTACACCACCAACATCTCTGTACTGTATATTCCATACCAGCATAGGAAAGAGAGAGACCTTCTAAACTAAAATGCCTAATTATCACTGCAGCAAAGGTCAGGTCTTTTATTGTCCCTGTTGCATTTTGTACACCACTGACTCCACTCAGAAACTCTTTTC
Organism: Dinomys branickii; assembly: GCA_004027595.1. Classification (NCBI taxonomy): domain Eukaryota; kingdom Metazoa; phylum Chordata; class Mammalia; order Rodentia; family Dinomyidae; genus Dinomys; species Dinomys branickii. The sequence goes on from PVLD010029728.1 coordinate 15,169, forward strand.
TGGAACTACAGCTTCAGGTTGACAGTGCTCCTTTTCCTGTTCCATGGTCCTTCTCAGAGAAAATAAAGCTGTTCAGCTAAAGATCCTCTGGACTATGCCCCATACTAGCTCTTTTCCATGTGTAGACCATTTCCTGAGCTGTACAATGGATTCCTTACTCTTCTAGGCATTTTGGCCCTGTTTTACAATTGCTTACTGACCTGTCTCCTGTACCCTCTACTTCCTCATCCCTGAGATCCACCATGTCTTGCATTTATTGTTTGCCTGTCTGACAGTTCTCCAAGGTCAATGGCTCAACCACACTTTTGTTATATAGATGACAAGGCATATATATTCATGTTCCTAGTGAAAGAAAGAAAGAGAGAGAAAGAAAAAAGAAAGACAAAAAATAAAAGTAAAGCAAAGGAAAAGAAGAAAAAATGTGATGGAGGGAAAAGGACATCTACATATATCTCTTCTTTTATAAAATATTTCTTTTTGCCTTTTCTACCACCCTCCTTGTAACCTGGCTAAGGCCCAGGAAAGGTATGAATCAACAAACTTGCTAAAATTAACATACCTTGCTATATAACATCATAAGATGCTGTCCATTCACTAAGGTTTACCAACTCTTCCTGAATCAAACACTCAGGGTTAAAGTTGTTTTGTATTCTCAGATTAGACTCACATGCATTGGACTCTCCATGTAAACACATGTAAGAAAACTAAATATAAATGATGGTCAACTTAATACGTCATTTTTGATTATCCAAGTGCTCACTAGGCTACCAGCGAGTGGCCCAAGTAACTGAAAATGTTTTGCAAAGAGGTCATACAGTCAAAAGCCAATGGGCTTCTGGAAATCTAGGAGATGTTGGCTGACCATGGACAAGTTCCTTTCCACTCCTGCAGCTTTTCTTACCCTTACTGATAAAATGTGGGGCCCTGCCTAGATGATTTCCTTGGGCTCTGACAGCTCTGGGCCTTTGTAGCACTGACATTCAGTGACCTGTGAATAGTTACCAAAGTCATGCATTATTCTTGTGATGGCAAAGATAATCTCAGATTTTCTCTCCCTTTGTCTTCACCAGTGTTTCACACCTTTAAAACTAACTAATTAATATCCACTTCTCAATTCTTTATTGTTTCCAAGTGGTTCTCTGGGAATGGAACATTTAATAGAGCATCATGAGGACAATGAGAGAAAAGCATTCCCAGAGCCCCGTCTTCTGTTAATGAGTCAGCGATTTAGAAATGTTTGATGGGTTTTCAATGAAGCATAAAGTGTTCAACGGAGTGACATGTTGGACCCTTGGGAGTAAAGGCAAAGACAAATGGATGGAGCAGCACTTATCTGGCTTTTTAGTAGCTTTTATTTAGGCAGATGCAAGCAGATACGTGCTTGTGTCTTCTGAATAAATTTAGGAGATACACAGATGTGAAAGAAAGAAATATTAGATTAATGTTTTAAAAATCCATTTAGTAGGAGAAATACCAGCTGCAACAATAACCAACAAGTATTAAATGTCTATTATAGCAGCATAAGAGCAGCACTAAAATATAATGAAATGACTGTGAATACCTCTGCTGTCTGCAAGAAATTTCTTAGAGAATGTAGGCATCGGCTGAAACTTTCTCACCAGTGCCCAGAGCTTCAGGCCAAATTATCTGATCATACTCCTACCTCTACCAGCTCATTTATAGTGTAACAAGGCAAGTAAAATAATTGATTATTGATTTTTTTTTTTGCAAATAGAAAGTCCTCAAGATATATGCAGATATATCCTGAATGTCTTTTTAGCATCTCTGAAAGATTTTAAGGTTTTTAGAAGGTTTAATAATATAAATACCTGTTCATCAAATTGGCATTTTCTGGGAAATCAATAGGGAGAAAATGCAGAGATGGGGATAAGCTGGCTTTGGAAATTTTAGCCATTAGGAAATTTTAACCATTCAAAGATTGTATAAAGTCGGTACTTTTTCTGAAACTTAGTGTGAAATCTTGAGTGAACCACAAATTGAAAGCTATCTCTTTCTCATCTGCCCTCTCTGCCCTATTATCATCTCTTAGAATCTCTGCATGCGCTAAGCAATTAACCAGGGTGCCCTGAATAGGGAGGAGATGGGGGCTTTTAAACCTCTGCAATCTCCTCTGGCTGCCTTTCAGCACTATGATCCCAAGTGGCAGACACCGGCAGCCCTAACTTGTCTCTCTCGGCAATTCAATCCCTTAAAAATCTCTCTCAAATTTCAAAAGCAGTCCACGTTAAAAAAATAAACCCAAGAAAGTCTGTTGCTCCTAGTTTCATCTTCCCTACTTTATTGCAGCTTACTACAAGGCATAACAGAAAACAAAAACTTATCTCTTAAATAAATGAAAATTCAAGGGCTGGGGACATAGCTCGGTGGAATAAGTGCCTGCCTGGCAAGCTCAAGGTCCTGAGTTCGATCTCCAGTACCGCAAAAAAAAAAAAAAAAAAAAAAAAAGCATCAAACACTTAAATAAATGAAAATTCAAGAACCACAACTAGTTAAAAAG
>PVLD010029729.1:0-17681 GCA_004027595.1 Dinomys branickii
AACCCACAAATTGGGAAAAAATCCTAGCTGGCTGTCCCTCAGACAAAGGTCTTCTATCTAGAACATACAAAGAATTAAAAAACATGTACCTGTCCAAATTCAAAGACCCAATCCAGAAATGGGCATCTGAGATGAATACACACTTCTCAGATAAAGAAATACAAATGGCAAATAAATATATGAGAAAATGTTCTACATCCTTAGTCATTCGAGAAATGCAAATAAAAACAACATCGAGATTTCACCTCACCCCAGTAAGACTGGCCAGTATGAAAAAATCGTCCAATAACAAATGCTGGCGAGGCTGTGGAGAAATACGGACTCTATTACACTGCTGGTGGGAATGCAGACTGGTGCAACCACTGTGGAGAGCAGTTTGGAGATTTCTCAGCAAACTAGGTCTAGAGGTTCCATTCAAACCAGCTATTCCCCTTCTGGGTATTTTCCCAGAAGATCTGAAAACATCATATCACTTTGATATATGTGCACCCATGTTTATAGCAGCGCAATTTGTAATAGCTAAGTTGTGGAAGCAACCCAAGTGTCCATCCACAGAAGACTAGATTAAAAAACTGTGGCATTTTTGTATAATGAAATATTATTCAGCTATAAAGAGGGACAGATTTGGGGCCTTTGTAGGCAAATGGTCACAATTGGGCACCATACTCATAAGTGAAATTAATCAGAGGTACATGTGCAGGCAACATATTGTGTCACTGGTGTAAGAACCTGAGAGTGGGAATATAAACTAAGAGACATGAAGGAAATCTGTTCAAAAGCAAAGAACAGATGGGACGAGGGAAAGGAGAAAAGAAAGAGGCAACAGTGTATGTATGTATGTGTGTATGTATGTATGTATGTATGTATGTGTATACATATGTGCAGGATGGCTAACATGGTTCTACTATTGTATTATGTCACTTAAGGGTAAGGAATAGTTGATGACTGGTTGTTTGATCAATCTTGTATGTCTATATGTGTTCTCCTGAGCATACACTTTGAAGATATCAATATGCAATGCAACAACTATTGTTGGTTTTCTGTTGCTTTGTCTATAATTAAATTCTGATTATACTGTTAATGTGCTACTTTGTATCTCTTTGTTAATGATTTCTGTGTTTTTTTTTCTGTTGTTGATGTAGTTCTTTTTCTTTCACACTTTAAAAAAAAAGAAAAATTATATAAAAAATATGTAAGTAAGTATGTATGTATATGCAGCATATCTAACATAGTTGTACTACTGACGTAAGTCACTTTATTGTAAGTAATAGTTGATGATTAATTGTTTGATCAATTTTGCATGTCTATATCTATGTTCCTGAATATATACTTCAAAGTTATCAATATGTAGTGCAACAACCATTGTTGATTTCCTGCCACCTTGTCTGTAACTCAGTTTTGATTGTACTATTCTTATGCTACTTTGTGTCTGTTTGTTAATGTGTTTTTGTTCTTTTACTTTAAAAAAAAAAAAGTGGGTGGGCAGCAAAATTTACTTTTCCAAAGTGTATTCAGCATTTTAATTGGTATAGTCCTATTTTCCTGTTTTTTACTTTTTAAAAATAATTATAGGTATATAGGATGTTGTTTTTCCACTTGTTTTGACATTTCAAATGAAGCCTGTGTTGCTTACCTTGGGCTGCTTTTGTACAGTAATACATATTAGGTACCTAAAAAAACAGAAATGAATGGTCTTGCAGTTCTGGAGGTGAGAGGTCCAAGGGTGAGGATTACCAGCAGGCTTGTTTTTTTTTTTTTTTTTTTTTGAGGGAATGTGTGTTCCATACCTTTTTCCTAGCTACCCAAGTCTTGCCAGCAGTCTTTCGCATTCCTTGAATTGTGCTTTCCAGTTTCCTCCTTCATCTTGACATGGTATTTTGGTTGATACACTTACCTTGTGTCCAAATTTCTGTTTTTAATAAGGACACAATCATATTGGCTTAGAACATGCCCTACTGACCTTTTAACTTGATTATTTTTTATTTATAATTAAATTTATTGGTACAATTTAGATCTGTATCACATTAACTTGATTCTTGTAAAGATTCCATTTCCAAATAAAGTCATCTTCACAGGTACTAGAGGTTAGGACTTCAACATACTTTTGATGAACAAAATTTAATCCAAAATTCAATTTATGGAGTAAATGTTTTCAGTGTTTGTAGAAAGTGGACATTGTTTTTAAAGGGTTAAAAATTTCAGAACTGACACCTTGTCACATAGGTCTCTCTGAGATGCTCTCTAACTTTCAGGCGCACATTACAGCCCTGGAACTTCCTGGTTTCACATTCTTTATTTTCATCCTCCTACAAAAGTCAGTAAATCAGAAGATTCTTGGGTCTCAGTGGAATGGCTTCTATACTGTTAATAAGTTTGTACAACTCATGCAATCAAGACTCAGAAATAAGCTCCATGTATATAAGTACAAAAGAAAACACTGACTTCATTAAAACCCCAAATTATGGATCCGCTCAAAAGCCCACAGACACATACTCACATATGTTGAGACTCCTGACAGCAGCAAACATGCCTACTTACAATGCAAGGCTGAATCTACTGCAAAAGGAGACAGGTTAGGTACAGCCTCAATCTGCATTGCTCTTAGCTAGCCTTGACTGCTGGTACTACTGAGCACAGATAGAATCCAAGTTGAATAAAATAGATCTGACTGTGACCTACTAAATCCTCAGGCTCACTTAGAGCTGCCTTGTCTCTGTGAGCAAGGCTTTTCTTCTGGTTGTGCAGGGGTAGTTCCTTCTCGTTTATCTCTGCATATCTCACTGTTTATTACCTTCATAAAATTTCTTCTTACATTTAATTATAATTTTAAATTTCTTTACCTGTTCAGTGATAGTCTTTCTACACTAAACTGTGAAGGCAGAGGCGAGAGCATGTTGTTAAGTATCTGGCACACAGCGCAATGTTGATGTTTGTTGAGTGGCTAAGTGCAAGAATAAAAGAATTTATAATGGAAGGGTGGTGTTACCAAGATGAATGATGCCTCTTTCAATATTTTTCTATATTGGATATAATAGTGTTCCCATAGACTCTGCTAATGAGCCCAGTGTTTGTTATGTGTTTCCACTTAAAGATGGTAACAGTGCTAGGTTTTGTTCTGTCTGGTCTCACACATGTGAATGATGGTGGGTGGTACAATCTTAGTGATTTCATTTGATGCTGGGGCTACAGTGGGTGATCTTCAAGTGTTGATTACACAGTCTTAAAGGTCAGATTTTATGGGAAGGTCATGTATGATTTTCAAGCAAGTCTTAACTAAAATTTCATGTGTAAGCAGAGCTGGAAGGGTTATTCTGGTCAGAGCTCAGAGACCAGAATGCTGATAGGAATGCAGACAGAAAAGAACAGATTCAGAAGGTTTCAGTTTGGCGAAAGGACTTCATTAGCAATTGTGCTAGAGGCCATGTGTGTTACACTCTGACAAAAGATTATTCACACGTTGCTCATGGCCTGAGAATTTCAGAATACTGAAATTAAGGACAATGGACTAATTGATCTGCAAGAGGAAATTTCAAAGCAGCCCAATATTCAAGCAGTGGCATGAGCATTGCTAGATGTTTTCAGCCAAATTTATAGTAAGAATTTGGGGCAATAAGTAGAGTATTAAAATTTGAAAAAGTTAAATTTTGATTGTGGAGAAACCATGTATAAAGTTGGGTCCAAAAGGGGTACAGCTGCCAGAGAGATTATTGCTATTAAAAAGGAACCAAGTGTATATGTACAAAAAGAAAAAAAAAACAAAACAATAAAACTATCCATAGGAAAAAGTAATATTTAAAGCCAAATACAGTGTTTTATAATTGTTCAAAAGAAATCTGGCATAACTTTGAAGGCAATATTAGTGGCAATATTTTATTAAAATATAATTCTTTTTCCCTCATGTTTATGAGACCATCACTGTGTAATTTATAAGAATGATGCTCTGTGTTTGTGGTTATTGGGAAATTTTACGAGATCTCAAAGTTATTTTTTAATGAATGGGGTTAGGTCAATATTTAGTTTGCCAGGAATAAGCAGGGGAAGTTGCTAACAGCACACTTTCCTATTCAGTGGGCTGCTGCAATGATGATGTATGGCATTAAGGAGAAATGAACAGAATTGTCCCTGGGTCATGATATTGCCAAATCTTTGAGAGCAGACACAGGATTAAGTGGATACAGTGATAAGTACAAACTTAATATGACCCATTTAATGATTTTCCATTAAGATTATTTCCATTCAATTATAGTGAAATATAACTATTGCTTATTAATTGCCTAGAGGAAAGAAAGTTGGGATCAAGAGTTTCTTGGTATTCTTTCATTATTTTCAGATATAAGCTCTGTTCGAGCTCAGAACATAATTCAGTTTTACACTTCTAAGTTCTTGACCTGATCTTGTCTCTTCTATGTTTATAATAAGATTAAAGAGTCCCCCAAGCTCTGCCCTAATCATCTTCTGCTACCTTCACTTCACCACCACCACCACCACATGGACGAAAACGTCAGGTCAGTCGGTGGCTCTCAGTCTTGGCTGCACAGCAGAATTTCCTGGTGAATTTGAATAAGTTTCGTTTTTGCTCTCCAGTGCTATGCATCAAACCCAGAGTCTCACGCATGTGAGGGATATGCTTTTCCATTGGTTTATCTCCCAGGTCTTAAGAATTTCTTTCTAAAAGGTTGAAGAACTTTTAATTTGAGATTTCTTTGCCAGGTTCTGAAGGTGAGTATTCCACAATTCAAAAAGAAAAGTTTGGCCGAGGATGAGGGTCTCTGTCTTACACAAAGCAGGAGTTTCACGTATCTTAATATGACTATATTTAAATGTATAGTAGTCTCCCTTACCTATGGTGATCTTCCCATAATGTGGGGGATCAGGTCAACTTTGTTCTGGAAATACAGTATAATAAAATAAGATATGTGAGAGAGGAAGGGAGAGAGAGAAATAGAATTACATAGCTTATTATAACATATTGTTATAATATTTGATTTTATTCTTAGCTGTTAATCTTATTGTGCTTAATTTATACATTAAACTATCATGGTTGTGTATGTATAATATTGGAGGTTTAGGGACTCACTAGGGCCTTGAAATACATGTCCTGTGGAAAAGGGGAGACTAGTATGTATTCGTTTTTTCTCTTTTTACTCTATTTTGGCCTCAGCAAGTTGAGCAATGCTGCTTAAATTGGTGAAAGTGGTTCTCTTTACTCAGGGTACTGACTCAAGTGCTAATCTCTTCCAGAGACACCTTCTCAGGCCCACCATAAACAATGTTTAACATCTATCTAAGCATCCCTTAGCCCAGTCAAGTCGATATAATAAAATTAACTGTTACAACAGTTGAAAGATATTGTAAGGGTCATTTTTTCTCATTTATTTGTGTTATTTGTCTACTACAAAAGACCTGACTTACTCAGCCTACAGATTGAAATTGTTTTGGAAAATTTCAAGACTTAATAAAGTAAAGATATTTGGAAGATAGTTTTTAAAAAAGCAAATGCATTATTTGAAGCAGCAGACCAAAGGAATTCCACAGATGATTGGAGTAGCTATGATAGAAGGGATGTTCCCTGGGCTACAAAGTCCTGAGATGCATATAAAGTCAGCTACTAGGATATTGGAGGTATCTCAATTCTTCCTCTTTAGGCCAATTTCCTTATGTGCAAAAATGCAGAGAGCAATGCTTCTGGGCTTGTTTGGAGGATTAAATTGGATAAATATTTATGAAAGTGTGTGATATATAATTAATGTGACTTTTAAATAAATTGCTAAATTGTAAAAACCTTTCATTGACCTCAAAAGGTAAAGAGAAAAAGAACTATTTTGCATTTGAAAGGTATTTATTTACCAGTTCTAATGATGGCTAATATCAGTTATAATGATGGTTAATACGTGGTTCTAGAGTGCTTCCCACTCTCATTCGGCTGGATGCTTTGAAGCAACTGGAGGAAATATGCGCACCACTGTTGTTCAAGGGGAGTGTAGCATATTAGTAACCCAGGAAAGACCGTATCTATGTTTAAAGTCTGTTATTCAAAAATTTTGCTTAAAGGAAGAAAATGAAGAATTACCTAAAGGGAGCAAATCTCTTTTATGAATATATGGTTATAAAAGCAAAAAACAGAAATGTTTATCCATCATAGGTGAAGAAGAAAGAGTTAGAAGTACAGTAGTCTTGTAGACCTAAAGGTCCCAGGGAGACTAATGGTGTGTGTGTGTGTGTGTGTGTGTGTGTGCGTGCGTGCACATATGCACACATATTCCTGATGGTCTTCTTTTAGTTTGAGGCATGAGAAAAGCAATTGTACAGGGTGTATAGGGTGAAGGAGCAAGACAGTCTCTCAGAGGCAGAAAAACAAGAAAAGATAAGATCTTAACCATGAGGCCACAGGGCAAATATTTGCTTGTAATCTTCGAAGCAAGGGAAGTGGTAGAGTTTCAGAGTATTGCTTGCAAAATCTAAATGTTCCACCCAAGGCTGGAGCAATGCAGACATCTTCTAAAGCCTTTGATATACAAGCAACAATGTTACTGTCAAGTTTTTTCTTTACTGAAAAAGAAACTACACCTTCTTATATTTTTCAGGGGAAAAAACTTTTGGAAAGCAGTATATATTTTACTTTTCTTAATTCCTGATGTTTTGGACAGAGGCTGTCTTAAACCATTACTTTATCTACCTAAAATCTTCTCCATAAATTATAACATAGAATCTTTGAGATAGCAAAACCATGACCAAGGAGTGGAAATTATATACTGATGCGAGATTCACATCAATGTCAAAAGAAACTTTGGGGGAATAAAAATGTCCCATCATGTATCAGACTGCCTCACAGAGAATTCAGTTATCAGACATGAAAGGACTTTAAGCTAAGTCGAAATGATCAGGTTGAGTCCAGTGTTGCTCTAAGTCTAAGTGATCGTCTGCTGGAGATGTTGTTTCAGAACTCGATTGGGAACTGGATCGCAAAGATCTCTTCCCAGTACAAGATCACATGACTTTGAATCAAATAAATCTGACATGGAATACTCTCACTGGTGCCATATGTCTGATTTTAGATGATCATTTGGTTCATTTAAGTATTGAAGTGTTTATGAACAAGGCTGTAATTTAAAAATGAGAGAATAAAAAATATGGCCAGTTTTAAACTAGAGCCCCATCATGCTAGATTGCCCAGCCCTGAGCTGATTCAGTACTTTTAAAGCATAACCCACTTTTTAGTTCTAGATTTCTTTCACAAATGCTCCTACACTTTCCTTTCCCTCTTACCAGCTGATGAGTTTTGGGTTCCATGTTTTACCCCTACCCATTATGTCAGTTATACCCAGTTACAGGGTGCTTTCGTGGCAGATAGATTTCCACTGCAGACCTGAGTAGAATCATATATGTCATTTCACCAACAACCGATCAGCTGGCAGTCCTGTGCTCTTTGTACACTTCAAACATTGGTATGTGATTTATGTTTTAGATGAAAAATACCTTGTATAAAACAACATATTTCTTTTTAACTCATCTGGAGCTATTTGAAAGCTGATAATAACATTTATTTTTCATCAAAACAGGGGAGACTGTAGGGAAAATGGGATCCTCATCCTCCTTGTCAAGGCTCTGGTGAGGTACATTTTGGGGTTACAGCTGGCCCCAGGATATTAAGAGCTGGCCATCGTCTTCACACCTGGCTAGAGATCACAATCTGAGGCAATAGCCAGTGCAGCTGAAAAGATACTTGCTAGATTCTTCTAAGCCACAAGATATGAGAAAATAATCATTTTAGATATATGACATGCAAGTCTTCACGAAATATCTCAGGTATTCAGGAAGGATAAGCGACCTACACAGGAAAACAAATTTATTTTGAACAGTTTCCAAGCTACTTGATCCATTTTTGTATCATCTTAATTTAAAAAATTGACTGTAAAGAAAAACATAAAAGTATTTGAGTAAGTAAAATATGGTGTTAAACATTCGTATTTGAATATGTATAAAAGTGCAGCAGTTTAAGTTCTTAAAAGGACCATGAAGGCATCACTCCAAGTAAAATGAGGACCTGGTTCTGGACTAGAGTATGGAAAAGCTTGGTTTGAAAGGAAGTGAAATTAGATTGTGCTAAAGGCTTATTACACACTCCACATAAGAAGACACTAGAGAATTTTTTTCACGTCCTTTCTTCCCCTTCCCTTCAATTTCCTTCTGGGGTCGTCCGTGTTTTCTTTTTTTAGTCTTTGCTTTTAAAATTTCACAAAAGATGTACAAGGCCTTGTCAGTGCTACAAGGCTGAGAGGAAAAGAGTGTTCAGATAGCTGATGCTATGTTCAAGGAGGGGTACAATGCCTTCCAAAACAATTTGAAAATAAGCTCAAGTCCAGGCAAGGCAGCATCTTTTTGTCCTGGTACTTGGGAGGATGTGGCAGGATGATGGTAAATTTGGGGACGGGTGGGCTACATAGCAAGTTCACATCTGGCCTGGACTATATCATGAGTTAAAAGAAATGAAGGGGAGAGGAAAATGGCCCTAAGTAATTAAGTACAGAAAAGTGTGAAGAGCATGAGGAGTGGAAGAGTTTCCACATTGACAGAAGTCACAGAAGGCCACATAGGCAAATGGCGGTGGGGACAAAATGGCGGGGCTGTCTCTGTGAGGGATGGTGGAAACAGTCCACAGAACACTGGACACAAGATGAATAACATGGACAAGGGTAAGGTGCAGACGAAGAAAGCCGCAACCTTTGGATTGTGTTTGTTGCTTTATTAGAGTTAGGAAAGCCTGAACGAATGGTCTTCCTCCCTCAAGGCAGCCTCTCTTCTTGCTCCAGTCAAGCTGTGAAACTGAGTACTACTGTTGATTACCCAAAGAAAATCTACTCTTTAAGTCAATTTGAGGGCTTGCTATCTTACCTGCAATTCTCTACATGCATATGTATGTGAAGGCCGGGGTGACAGTGGTAGAAGGTGATTACGGGGTAAGATCTTTCACTGCATGAGAGAGATCTCTTCCTCCCACGTTCTTTCTTTCCTTCTCCCACACTCCCCTACCTTGAAATCTCCGGCTTGTTTCCCTTCTTGGTTTCCAGCACCACCACCACCACCCGCTGACCTTCCATTCTCTGACAGAAATGTATCTCGCCCCATCTCCTTAACCATGACTTAGTATTGTCTTCAAGTGCAGTACTGAAGATGACTTCATACAGACTCAGCAAACAAAAGATCTTCAGCTAAAGGATCCACCCCCTCTGCAGTGTGGCAGATGAATTTTGAGTACTTGGTTTTTATTTCTGTGACACACCAAAATGTTATCAACCCTGGCACTTAAAGCACTGCTGGGTAAAGATTTTTAGACATCCTTTTGCAATCTCAACAAATAACCCCAAGCACTCAAATAAAGAAGTCAATGCAAATGTTTCTGAAGACTGTCTGGTGGTTGGCAGTTAAGACCTGAGATTTCTCATCCTGCCTGGTGTTAGTCCCATCACACTGCTGGGGAGCACTTCACAGAGGCTATTCCATGAGCATTGATGAGGAAGTAGTTACAGTGTAAGGAAGCTGGAGAGTGGTGCTACCTTTCTATTCTGGGCTGACTCCTGAAGAAAACTCTACCTTCATGGAACCAACTGATATGGTTTGTGTCTAGGTGTCCCCTCAAAACTTCATGCAGTCATGGGGGTGGGATTTGTAGAGGTGGCTGAACCTAGAATTTGTGATTGATTCATGGTTCAGCGCTAGGAGTAAGGGTGTGAGTCCCACACCCACCCTAGGGTGGCTAAACTGCATACAATATAAGGGACAGAAAGAGGCCTGTCCTGGTCTCCTTCTCGTTGCTTTTGGTGTCTTCTGCTGCCATGAACTGTTTCCACCCTGCCATGTTCCACCCTGCCTTGAAGCCAGCCAGTTATGGACTGAAACCTTTACAGATTGTGAGCTAAATAAACCTTTCCTCCTTTAACTTTGGGTGCCATGTATTTTGTCTCAGCAATGAGAAAAGAAACTAAGACACCAACTACAGAAGTGTATTATGTTTTACTTTTATTTCTCTTCAAAATCAATTTTGTTACTCCTTTCTACTGATTGGGTAAAAATCTAAGGCTTTTTAAAAAGACTAACTGTGTCTATTATTTTATATTTAGGACATCTTTTTTCTGCTTTGCTCTTTGTCTTTCTGTTATTAGATAGAAATATAACTTCTGATCATATCATTTTTTAAAAATGCAGTTCAACATAGAACCAGAACTAATCCCCAAAAAACACCTATTATTTGGAGGTCTTTGATTTGTAGTAAAACCTACTTTAAACCTGGTGTAACTTTAAGCCCTTATTGATCCTTTGGGGGTTCTCACTAATCCCGCTCTACAGGTGGGTAGACTTTATTTCTTGATTTATTGTTCTTTATGTTTAATATTAAGAGTAAGCTGAGATATGTCAAATTCAAAGAAAATTAGAGTCTTCTAATTAAAGGCAGATTTTGATTCCTTTTTCGGTACTGGGTATGGAAACCAAGGTTTTCACACTGAACTACATTCCCATTCCTTCTTTTATTTTTTATTTTGAGACAAGATGTCACTAAGTGGTTAAGTTGCCAGGCTGGGCTCCAACTTGCCATCCTCCTGCCACAGAGTGCTGAGATTACAGTTCTGCACCACCATGCCGAGCTATGAGTTTGTTTTGTTTTGTTTTGCTTTTGTTTTTTGAGTCAGGGCCTCGCTATGCGGCTCAGGCTGGCTTTGACCTCACTACGTAGTCCAGGATAGCCTTGATCTCAGAGTGACCCTCCTGCCTCAGCCTCCCGAATGCCCCGACTACAAGTATGTACCACCATTCCCAAGTATGTTTTGATTTTTAAATGTGAAGTTTGCTGTGATGAGTTAGCATTTTAAAAACAATATTCTATCTATAATAAATATTTGCATTCTAGGTGTTCATAATAAAACTTGCACATTTCTGTTCAAATTGAATAAAGTTTCTAGAATCTCTCCTCAATAATAAGTTCTGCTCCAACCTTAATAAAACTGCAGTTATATCTACTGTACTCTGTCCTCCCAGAACAATGTAATCATAATTCTATCACTGCACTCATCCATTGTAATAAAATTATTTGTGTACGTGAACAGCTGTAAACTTGTTCTTACTGAATGAGTTTTGGTGAGAAGCCATCAGGTCCTGCTGAGATGTCTATAAAACAGTAGTCCACTGCACTTGCTATAAGGCTGTTACTGAAGACCTTCTTCGGTGTATCACGTAGCGTTACCTCCGGAGGACCCTTGGGAGTCTGCTTACCTTTATCCCCTTCAGGTACAGGCATTGTAATCAACTCTTCTCTCCCAGTCTCCTTTTTTCCTGTGGGCACAGAAGAATGAAGCTGAAAGGACAGCAGGAGGGAACAGAACTGGGTGTAATTTATTAGGAAGAACAAAAGGAAAACTCCCGCTAGTTGAGAAGAGTTCTGAAAGGGGGACACCACAGAGGCGTCTAAATCTTGAAACTGTTTTACAGTGTTTGGCATGTGAAAGGGGCAGGTAAAGGTGCAGTCGCTGCTATTGTTAGGCTTTGGTATCCAGAGCAGACTTTATTATTTCTTTGTCCTTTGCACTCCAGGGGTCTTGAGGCCTATCCCAGCTTACTCAGGCACTTGTCCTTTGTCCTTTGAACTCCAGTTGCCCAAGTTTATCTCACCTTGTCTTAAGTTTCCTCCGGCCCTTCCCCTAATCAGCCTTTCATCCCTTTAGCTCCTGGTCTCAGTATGTTTTGTTCAAGCAACCAACCAGTCTGCTTTTATCTGGTAGAGACTGTGGATTATGTAACTGCTGATATTTCTTTCTTTATGGAGACTGCTAAAAATCTAGAGCCACATTCCTAATGGGTCCTTAGCAAATACTCAGATTTTCATTGTATTTATTTTGTGGATGAGTCTGTCTCTATTGTGCAACCCCGTCACTGACGCCCTTCTTCTCCCTTGCTTCTGATGGACTTTATTTTCTGATGGTTCTTTTTGTTCCTTTCTGTGACTCCTTTCCTTTCGAAGAGAAGTATTAGAATAATGATGTAGTTTGCCTCTTTCTCTTGGTATCGAGAGTCCTCAAAAATGGGCCAATGCTTCTTTGTTTTTTATCACCTTTTGCTTGGATCCGACGCAGACTTTATCATAAGCTCAGTAACAGTTTTGAAAGTAAACTAAGTGAAGTTGCTGTTATGAAATAGAAAGAAGTCATCCGGTAATTTTAGCAATGCTGGTTTTCTCTTCCATACTAAAACAAAAGACAGACTGAATCCAACTGTCACCGGAAACAGGAAGGCAGAAGATGTTCCTTATGTGCACCAAGGATGAAGAGAGGAACTAAGTACAAAGTTTCTTCTTTTTAAACCTGTCAGTGCTGTGATCATGATATGTTCACAGCTCACAAAACAAGGAAAATGAACCGTGCTTGTTGTTCATTTGTCACAGGGCTTTCTATATAGTACTAGGTGGTCCTAGACAAATATATGTAGAATTAGGCCTACCTATTTTGGATACTAGGTTGAGAAAATGAGTCACATGGAATGCTTGGTAGAAAGACCTGGCATTTTTTTCTCTCTGTCTGAAACTTAAAAATGTCTCAGGAAGCCACTGAACTCAAGATTGATAACCCAGAGTTATACAGAAAGCAAGTATCTAATGGTCAATGTTCTTTAATGGCAAAAATCCCCTATTTCATCTAGAACTTTTTTTAGTAGTGGGGACTAAACTCAGGGCATTTGCACTGGGCTACATTCCCATCCCCTTAATTTTTTTCTTTTTTTTTAATATTGAAATAGGATCTCATTAAGTCACTAGAGTGCCCGGGCTGGGCTTGAACTTGCAGTCCTCCTGCCTCAGCCTTTCAGTGTGCCGCCATGCCTGGCAGAACTTTCAAGCCTTGATGCAGGCAGGTTAACGAAGTACTGTATTATGAAAAAGTGTTACTTGTTCTTTAAAAGCCCATAAACAAGCACAGCAAATGTTGGGCTCTTTATTATTCTCACGAGCATTACTAGAATACCAAATGCTAGCAATTTATTAGTGGGTATTACAATTTCTGAGTAAGATTATGGGCTGGCCTCGCTGTAAAAGTTTTTAGCATTAATTTTGTCTATGATTTCTTCTTTCTAAAATCTCTCATATTCATCTTTTCCTCTTGGTTCCACTTTCAACACTAATCCAAAATTCTCATGATTTCATCCAGCAGTGATACAATAGATTTTTAGCTAGTTCCCCTGTTACCACTTTTTGTATGAGATTAATCATGAATATGACAGCCAGTTGATCCTTCCAGAAATACATTCCTGTTACGTCATTTCTCATTTAGTGAGTTGTAACTTCTTATAGTTGAATAAACATTCAGATTTAAGCTCCTTCCCGGCCCCCAGTGTTGTACAGCAGAGTGTGCTCTGTTGCAAGCATAGCATCCTGCATAGGTACCTGTTTTCTATGGTCCCTTTAAGATATCAATATTTGCATGCAACAGGAAGTAGGGTGTGCTCTGTTCTTGGATGAGACTGAAGTTCTATGCTGAAAACAATTTACCATTGACCTAGAACTAGTACTGCTTTTGGAAACAAAAAAGCCACAAGTTTGTTTATAGTTAACAAGGAAAAAGTTGACGAGCATTTATAGTTAAAAAGAAGAAATTGGGGTCAAGTGTGGTAGTACATGCCTGTAATCCCAGTATTTTGGGAGGTTGAGGCTAGAGGATTGAAAGTTCAAGCCTAGCCTAGGCAGTTTAACAAGCCCCTACATAAAAAATAATAAAATTTAAAAAGGCCTGGGGATTGTAGCCCTGGGTCCAATCCCTAGTAACCA
Organism: Dinomys branickii; assembly: GCA_004027595.1. NCBI lineage: Eukaryota > Metazoa > Chordata > Mammalia > Rodentia > Dinomyidae > Dinomys > Dinomys branickii. Next base: position 13,805 of record PVLD010029729.1, read on the forward strand.
CTCACCCTCACCTCATATACACACAGAAGAAAAGAAAGAAGAAACGGACAGTACATATAAACCTTAAATGGTCCTGGAATATTTATTGAGCACATACAATGTGCTAGGTTTACACAAACATTATGTCTGCCCTCTGAAATAGATACTATGAGTGTGCCCATTTCATAAATATCTTGCCAAAGATCACATAGCTAGAAAGCTGAGATTGGAATCCAGGAAGTCTGTCTCCATGCACAGACTCAAAACTCATAATTCTTGATGGAAGTTAAAGCTTGTGTTCACTGTGAAACCCTAGAAGTGATTGTTCTATGAAATAAATAATATTCTGAGTTTATGTGAAGAGAAACAATTCCCTCTATCGAGAAGGAAACATTTTTTCTACTTTAATTTAGGCTAAACATGATAAACATAGCACTCTTACAGCCTCTACTTCCACTTTTGACTACCTCTTTCAAATACTGTTCAGTTGTGCCATTTCAAAGAGAAAACCCGTAAGTTAATGAAGGCAATGCTTTATCTCAAACCAGGCCATCCACTTCAACATGACAAATTTGAGAGCTTGTGGGATTAGTCTGGAGTAGAGTCCATCTGTGATCCTCTAACTAAACCCAACTAAACCCAACTTGATGATTTTAGTGGTAAAGAAGGTGGTCCAGGTTAGAAAGACTGAAGAACCAATGTGTCAGCTTTCAAAAGAGAAACATGCAGCCTGTAGGTAGAGAACTCTGATCAGGTGGTCCACAGAATCATGGTTATGAGAAATAACCATGCCTAGATTTCAGAGGTAAAGAACCATTGTACATGGGTTATTGACTCTGTACATTGTACATGGGTTATTGCCTAACACAGTGTAAAAAAATTCCTGCAGGCTCACAAGAGCCAACTGTGCATGTCTTATTCCAACCTGGAGTCCAGTGGCTCATGCTGGCAGTCTCACATGGGTTATGGTAGGAGTATTTACAACATGACCAGCTGGGGATATTATGTATCAGGACTCTCTACCTCCTCCCTCCCCAGACAGCTCAGCAAAAGTATCACTAAAACTACATCCAATAGTTGTTTCAAACGACACTTATTTATTATTTCTTACAGTTCTGTCAGTTGACTGGGCTGATCTGGGCAGTCAGATGTGGTAATGCTATGGTAACTCTTGGAACTGTATTCAGCTAGGAGAAAACTTCTCAGCTGGGATGCTAAATGTAGGGTTGGATAATTCTTTGCTTCGGAAGCAATCTTGTGTATTATAGGATGTTTACTAGCATCCCTTGCTGCTAGACCACACATTAGATGTGGGAAATAACATACGAGAAATGTCAAAATGAGAGCAAAATTTCCCAGATGGAGAACCCCTCAGCCAACAGCTGGGCAGAAGCTTCTCATCTTCTGGGCATTCAGGATCCTTTATCAAAGATCAATTTTATTCATGACATTTGTTAAAGATGGTCAGGCAGCCTTTTTTGCCCCCAGGGGGGCTACTACAATAGAGTTTGATAGCTGGGGAGAGAGGTTGGGCTCAACTCCAAATTTGATAAGGAAAAGTGGGACCTTATCATTGAGGAGTAAGAAGGGTCAGTGAGTGGAAAATCACTAAGAAACAACATCAAGGGTAGGTGTGCTCTGGTTAAACTGACTTGATGGAATTCTAGCTGAAGGTAATCAGATACCAAGGGTAGGGATTGTTGTGAATTGATAGTTATGGTTTGGATCAAGAATACCCATCCCCCCACCAGCTGGGCATGGTGGTGCAGCCTATAACCCCAGCACCCTGAGAGGCTGAGTCAGGAGGATCACAAATTCATGTCGAGGCTGGGTAACTCAGCAAGACTCTATCTTAAAGAAGTAAAACTGGGATGGGAATGTAGTTCAGTGTGAAGGCCCTGAATTTAGACAACAGTCCTGGAAGAAAAAAAAAAGTTAAAAAAAAAAAAGAATGTACCCCAAAGGCTCACAGATAATCTCATCAGTCCACTGGTGAGTTCACAGATGAATGTGCTGTTAGAGGGGGGGTTTGGGTAGAGTAAGAGGGCCCTGGGAGGTGACTGGAAAGAGCACATTCCTGTCCCTGGCCCTTTCCCTTCTCTCCGGCTCTTCCTGCTTTCACTGCTGCCTGGCTGTCAAGAGGTAAGCAGGTTTATAGTGTGCCTTGGAACTGGCCGACAATAGACAGAAACTATTATCATGACTCAGAATAAGCCTTTTTCCCTCTAACCTGTGTCCGGCAGGTATACTTATCTTAGCAACAAAACAGTGACTAATACATTGACTCAGCAGAGTTCTTGTTAAAACTGAACTGAGCAGGATAGAGTTCCAACTCTATCCTGTATTTTGTAATTAGACCCCCAAAACTAATTACAGAATACTTGGAGGACCCTGACCAAAGTTTGGGCAGGAAGAGTCTGCTACCTGTGAGTGACCTCCCATCATCCCTCAGTGTGACTCCAGTTTCTTTCTAGCATGGCGACTAGCTTTTCAAAGAGCAATAACAGAAGCTGGAGCCCGAGTTGGAGCAAGAGCACTTTTGCTACTTTCTAATTGGTTAAAACAAGTCACAAGGTCAGATTCAAGAAGGAGGAGAAATGTTTTCCACCTCTGGAAGACAGGAGTGAAAGATTGATGTTCATTATTAGGACAGGCAGTATCGTGTTTGCATTCAAAGCCTCAAAAAGATTACTCTGCAAGAGGGAAGAAAACATTTTTCTTGTTTCTTTTTGAGACAAGGTCTCGCTATGCAGTTCAGGTTGGCCTTGAGCTCACCTTGTAGCCTAGGCCGGTCTCAAACTTGCAACAATCCTCTTGCCTCAGTCTCCCGAGGGCTGGGATTACAAGCGTGTGCCACTACGCCAAGCTAGAGGAAAGGAAATCTTGAGAGATAATTCTATTCAAGATCAATCAAAATTCACGCCAGAAATACATATAGCAATTCTTACTATTTGTTAAAATTCAATTTTTTCCTGTCATGGTAAGTTTTTGTTCAACTTGACCATGATAGCATAATTACACTTTCTGAAAATATGCGTATATCACAAATATTTAACCATTTACATTACTTGAAATTTGTTTTGAATGTGTTTGTATTCCATAAGAGTTGAAGTGCAAAGAGTTTAAAGGTATTTTCCAAGAAAATTTCTAAGGAACTAGCTATTTACAAGAAGACACCAATGTCTGTCTCTTCACTTGATTTTTACCATTACATCAATTCCCTTGAATAATACTAGCAAAAAGATTGTTTTTTAAATTTTAAGACCCTATTACCCATAAAGTGTTTTTTTAGAACCTTAATCCCACAGGCTATTAATGAGCATAACATGAAAGAAATTTATAGAGTATACAGATTTGGGAAATTCTAAGTGGAGAAAAAGCAGATTTCTTTAGTGCTGGACTCCTTAGGGTCTTTACTATGCTAATGTATATTGTGACTCATACAATGCAGAGTGTTTTCTGTACTTATTTAACCACAGAAATAGACGCATATCTTATATAACTAATGTTCCTTAGGGTACTCTTGATAGAAATTGGTCCAACTGGAAATGTAGAAGAAAGAGGGATCTTGAGTGTCCATTCATGAGCAATCAAAATTAGTTCTAGAAACAGGCATAGCAGTAGCCTCAGACTGAGAGGGGGGTACTCTTGAACAGCTCTTCAGACCCGACAGTGCGCTATGCTGATTGTTCTCCTTCCGAAACTCTAAATCAATGCTATTTAAAGACTGGCACTTAAGACAATTTAAGCAAAAATCATATGCAAAAAGTATTGGAAAACTCTCAAATTTAACCATCCAACATTATTAAAGATTGATTAGTTGAAACAGTAATTTAGAAGGAAGTATCAGAATAAGTTCTCACTGTTTTTCACCCGCCTGGTTCTATAAGCTAATCAG
>PVLD010029730.1:0-17683 GCA_004027595.1 Dinomys branickii
CTAAATTTGCATGTCTGTATATGGGTCCATACATCTACAATTCGAAGATATCAATGGATAAAGCAACAACTACTTTTGAGACCATATCACCTTGTCTATAGATTAGTTGTGATTGTACTATTTTCTATGATAATGGGTGTCTCTTTGTCAATATGTTTTTGTACTTTTATGTTTCTAAAATAAAAAAAAAAAAGAAACTGCCTTCTGAAGAAACTGAAAGTAATTTATGTGCATTTTTGTGCCTAAATTGTAAAGAAAAAGTCTTCTAATCTCAATGGCAGTGGGAAATAGAATCTAGAGTTAGATTGGACTCAGGTTCCTTCCAGTTCCCACATTCCATATGCTGTAAGACTCACGTGATTGTGTGGCTGAGGTTCAAATCCCAGTGAAGAAACAAATAATAAAGTGTTAATATTGTGAACTGGAATTCTGCATGAGAAACAGCAAGTGGGTCCTGCCCCAGAGGTGAGCTTGCCCCTGGGAGCACTTTACTATTACAGAGGGAGATGGCAGTGCATTGGGTGGGAAGTTAACACCTCTGTCCAGGTCAAAACGACCTCAAGGGACACCACTGTGGTGATGTGAGCAGGGGCCGTGTCCTCCTGCTCCTCTGGGCTCTCCACATCCTCCCACCCAGCTCTGACACCGGAGAGGAACATGGGCACATGACGGCCCTCCCCAGAACCAGAGCGAAATCCTTGCACTTTGAGCAGAAAATATAGTCAACAGGATTGATGATGAAATGGACTGGGAAAGGATTGACACAATTGCTTTAACAAATGTTCTTAATTGGACAGAAAGCAAATCCCTAGTGACGCAGAAGGGTTGTCTCTTCATTAACCTCAGAGCGTCTTAAAGCTTCTGCTTTAAACATTTCTTCGAAAACAGTGAGAATGCTAGTTCCACAAATTTGGGGAGCACTGACTAATTCAATGAGTTTCCCCCATCGGTTTCCCGGGAAGGACGCCTCCATAATTAGAACATCGAGCGGAAATAATTTTACCTGGCTCCTGGACTCTCCAAAGGAGTTGCTTCTTGTGAATGAATCTTGAATTTGAAAAGAAGAACTTAGGGTATTTGACAGATATTCACATTTTCAAACAATCATCTCATTATTTGGCTAATATTTAATATGTAAGTTTGGTTCTTGCATAGAATTATAGCATAGAAATATCTTTCAAAATATGAAAAATTATCAATTGAATTGACTTTACTGAATAAGCTCATAGAATGCTAGTACTCTAAATGTATGTTGTTTTGCTCTTCTCTAAGTGGTATTTACTCCTTGGGTAGGGATACATGAGTTAGAAATATCATTTTATGCTTGTGTTTTAACTTGAGTTAGACCAGGCTATTTTATTTGCTGGATTTGTGCACCCTTCCATCAACTTTTTAAAAATGGAAACCAACCAGCCTCTGTGAAATAACGAAATGGTAAATAAAATGTGTGATTCTCAGAAGGTACCCATAGGAGTGACACAGACACTCAGAGGGAGCGAGGGTGACCCTGGTGGCTTAAAGCCTGGCTGCATTCCAGGCACAGCCTACCAAGCTCCTATAGATCCGAGATCTCAAAGATTACACCCCTGCCATCTCCGCATTGTAAAATTTAATGGAGTCAGTTGCTTTGCACTTACATTCCATGAAAAGTGTGAGCAACTGGGAAGGTATTTGAAGGGGCTTTTTGAGACTTCTACTGATAAATCTAGTGGTCTAGAGTAGGTAATCACAGAGCTTCATAGACATTTTAAGCACTCAAGTTTTCACTAGAGAAAAACTATCCCCCCACACACACACACTCAACTAGAAGAGCAATATCAGCCACAGAGCTATCTTTCTGCAAATCCCAACCGTATCTTACTGAGCAATTCTGTTACTTTAAAGATGTGAAAAAAGCCTATGACAAATGCCAATTGCTTTTTAAAATTTTATTCTGAAAGATTGATGATTCTACTTAGAGCAAGTGTAATTATCCCAGCATTTTATCTAATAGTTTGAAGGTTTGCTGAAACTCTTCCTGGATTATTCTATAGTAAATAATGTATGCTCATAAAACAATGAATATAAATGTAGTAAAGTTAAAATATAATAAATGAGTATAAAGTAGAAGAACAACTGAAACAGGAGCAACAACACTCTAGTGCATCACTGATAGGAATGTATAAGTTTCAGAAAGAGAATTTATTAATACTCTTTCACAGTTAAAATGACCATACTTGATTCTGAACTTCTAGTCCAAAAATGCACCTTACAGAAATACTTGGATCAGTTTGCTTGATACGCCCATGTTAATGTGTATGTGACTGCATGAGTACATACTGTACATTCATGCAGACAAACATGCAAAGTTGTCACTGCAGCATTACTGGAGTAGCAAAATCAGAAAGAGCATGAATCTTTGTACATTGATACGAAATGCTATCACTGATAAGTTATGCATTAAAATATAAACTACAGAATGTTTACACATATGCCATGCCTTACTGTGATATAATTACATTATTAAGTTGCAAATTCAATAAAATAATTGGATGCATATCTGAGAGAGCACATCGCTGTTCCTCAGTAAAGCAGCTGAGAAGTGTACCGCAGGTCCCCACTGGAACCTCCTCAAGACACAGAGCCCATGCTCTCTGCGGTGTGACATCTTCTCTACCCTCCAGGCCTTCCTTCTGTTGTCCCTCTGCTAAGAATGTCCCCTGCTCCTTCTTTCTCTTAGGGATGGCCTAGCCTGAAAGATTAAATCATTTATCTCTTTCATTTCAGCATTTATATGGGCTGTGTTTTAAATCTACAAGTTCTACCCTCTGTGTAATGAAATGGGCCACAAGAAATGGGTTTTTGATGTACTGGTCATCTCTGTAAATACTTAGGGAAAAGGAGGACAGTGAAGTAAAGCATTAATTATAATTGTCTCTGTCTTCACGAGCACAGTCCCTTTAAAATGATGTCTCTTTTTCCATAGCAGTGGAAGATGATATCACAAAGGCAGCTGATGGTGTCATTCTGTGCAGAGCTGCAAGGCACTTACTGTTGATTTCTTAGATTTGCCTGCAAAATGTCTAGGAAGACAAACATCACCAGGCAATGGCCAGTACACAGCATCATTGAGCCAACTTCACAGACAAACACAACCAGATCCTGCAGACAGATTTACTCTCAAGCCTGGAGGATGGGATAGAACCAGCCTTATGTGGCCCCCAGTGCCTCGATTTCCTCCAGTGATAAAATGCCTTGGGTTGTGTTGGCACCTAATATACCCTGTGAGACAGGAAGTGAAAGTATTGGGAGATGCCTCAAAGGGTGGCAGTTAATAAACTATGCTTAGGAGTTATCACATGCCTGCATAGAAAACCAAAACAGAGGGTAACGAAGTCACACAATTGATCTAAGCCTCAGTTGCTGCTTTGGAAAATCAGACAGTCATAATAGTTTATAGAGGATGTTTGTGATGATTAAGTAAGCAAAAGTCCTTTCAGCTTGCTTAGGATGAACCAGCGGTACAGACATAGCAGCGACAGTTCCTATTTCCCTGATTACACTGCTGCAGAAATTGAGGGGACACTGCATGACAGAGCAGGTTTGCTGTGACCTGTCTAGGACTTAGGGGAAGGTTTGCTATATATCTGGGTCCAGAGATACTCCCTGAAAACAGAAAGTCACCAGAAGAAAGAAATAGGGTATGAGCCCCCCAGGAAGCAGCTGAGGTTGAGTAGAGTAAAAACAAAGAGTGTAGAAGGAGAAATGACATCCAGTGCAGAAGGAAGAGGGACCTAAGGACAGAAGTTGGATGTCAGGGAGGAAAGTTCTCTTTTCTTCTGTGTTAAGTCACAAGACTTAAGGAGACAGGTACAGATGTCCCTAGACCGGTGGTCCCTAAACTCCTTGGCACCAAGGAGCAGTTTTGTGGAAGACAGTTTGCAGACCACAGGCACTGGGTGGTTTGGGGACGATTCAATTGCAATACATTTCTTCTGCATTTTGTTTCTATTGTTACACACCTGGTGATGCAAGCTGTCATAATGCAGGGTCTGTGAGAACCCTGAACTTGTTTTGCTGCATCTGGACAGAAAGTGAGAGGAGACCAGGACACCTGAGAAGTAGTGCTTAAGTCCAGTCTACTCAGTCTCGTTTTTGGCACTTAAACTCTCACTTGCCATTCATAGGAATCTGCAAGCAATCATTTTTAGGGATGGAACTTAGCAGGGGAGCTCTGTGATCAAAATACTTGTTCTACAAAACAGCAGTTAAATAACTGACTGCAAGAAATGTAAATACCTGGGCTTTAATTTTGCATTACACTGGGCATAGTAATAGTATTTACTGTATGAGATTATGCAGCCCTGACAAAACACCCAGCTACAGAGTCAACCTGAAAGTTCATTATTTTGCTGTCATTATTATGCCTGGGAATCCTTTGCTCCGTCTAATGGACAAAGAAAGCTGGAAGAAATGAGTCGGGCTAATTCTGGTTCAAATTAGTTCTATTGTGGACTTAAAGATTGGCTAGATCTTCACAGTGTGTAATCTCTATCAACAATTAATATACCAGTTGAGATTGCATAATCCCTATTTTTAGGTATACATCGATCTTTTAAATTTTAGAAGCCAAATATAAACTTACAAAAACACTGACATACTTCTTTGCATAAGAGCACAAGAACAAAAATGCATTTCAGTGGTCATTTTAAAGATCAGACAGGGTCATGAGTGTGTTGTACAATCTCTAACATGGTGGCTGGAAGATGATCACCTCCAAGCACAATTACCAGGGGCGCAATGTTGTTATTTGTGAGCATGGAACCCGGAACTTGAAAGTGCAGTGCATATTATAGCCTCACTGTTCTCTAGGTAGGAAACCTGGGCTCAGTCTCCTGAACTCTACAACAGTCTACTTCTTTATCTGTAAAATGAAGCTGTTGATAGGGATATTCTCATGTTTGGAATGTGGTAAGTTCGCGAAATAATGTAATTAGTACTAATAACAATCCTCAAGGTAGCAAAGGAAGAAATTTGCTCTAAAATGGAACGACAACTGTAAAAGACAGGAGAAAAGGAATGGAAAAACACTGCCTTATGAAGTTTCCATCTGTAAATTCTTTATTTAGCATATTTTCTTTAAGCTCAGCTCTGGGGTAGTGAATAAATAAATAATAAGTGCCTTGGGACCCTGAAAATATATGAAGCAATTAATCAGTAACTATAAATTGTATATTTCTTTCTCAGATCTCCCAAATTCTTTTTTTTTTTTTTTAGGTTCTCTCACCAGAGAGATGGGAAATAAAAACAATGTGACAGAGTTCATTCTTTTGGGTCTTACAGGGAACCCAGAGCTGCGGAAGCTATTTTCTGCCATGTTTCTAATCATGTACGTGGTCATGGTGTCAGGAAACCTACTCATCGTGGCAACCATGATCACCAGCCCCAGTCTGAGGTCACCTATGTACTTTTTCCTCACCTTCCTGTCCCTTTTGGATGTCACCTACTCTTCTGTCATTGCCCCTAAGCTGATCGTGGACTCTTTCTCTGAGACCACCACCATCTCCTTCGAAGGCTGCATGATCCAACTCTTTGCAGAGCATTTCTTTGGTGGCATGGGGATCATCCTCCTCCTTGTGATGGCCTATGACCGCTACGTGGCCATCTGTAAGCCTCTGCACTACATGACTATCATGAGGCCTTGCACATGTTGCTTGCTGCTGGGGGCAGCTTGGGTAGGGGGATTCCTGCATGCGACAGTTCAGCTTCTCTTCATGTACCAAATACCTTTCTGTGGTCCCAATATCATAGATCACTTTATATGTGACTTGTTCCAGCTGCTGACCCTGGCCTGCATGGACACCCACACCCTGGACCTCTTGGTCATCCTCAACAGTGGCGTCATGTGCATGACTATCTTCTTTATTCTCATTGCCTCATACATAGTCATTTTATGTTCTCTGAGGTCCCACAACATCGAAGGGAGGCGCAAGGCCATCTCCACCTGCGGCTCCCACCTCATGGTGGTCATGCTGTTCTTTGTGCCGTGTATTTTCTTGTACGTGAGGCCTGTGGCTACTTACCCAGTTGACAAAGCAATGGCTGTGTCAGATTCCATCATCACACCCCTGCTGAATCCCCTGATCTACACACTGAGAAATGCAGAGGTGAGAAATGCCATGAGGAGACTGTGGGTGAAAGCAGAGGCTTCGACTGCTAGCTGACCCTGTGCTGTGAGCAGCATGTTTGCATACGGTGTGATGAATCTTCTGCAAAAGGGAAGTGGACTGAGGTGGGGGAGGGGAGGAGAAGAGGGAGTAAACAGGATAAGGGTGTCTTATGTGCATGTGCTGACCTCCCGTGATGACTGTAATCATGATGTGCTGCAAAAAGGCACTAGTAAAAAAGCTGTAGGTATAAAAAATAAATCATTAATCATTTCTTCAAAAATTTGTGGGAACTAAACCTGTCCATTCTCTACTGACAACCAGAAGGATCTTCTATATTAAAATTTTTTTTAATCTATGTTATAATTTACAGTATTTACAGTTCGGACTTATGTCACTGTTCTGCCTCCCTCTTGGCTCCGTATGGCTCTAGAAATCCCTGGCTCAGGCCCTGCGCTCTTCGGCTCTTCCTACTCCCACCTCCGTGCTCCCAGTGCATCTTCCGTTTCTCACCACTTCCCTCCCTGTGCTCCAGTAGCGTTGATTTTTCCCCACCGCCCCAGGAAAGCCTTTTCCCTCCTCACAGCTCGTGCTTCTCTCTGTCTCCGCCTGTGCCCTTCTCCTAAGGCGCTGGTGTCACTAACTTCGTGCTAAGTGCAGCATTGCCAGTGAAGCTGAAGCCTTTTCATATCACTGTTGAGTCTTCCACTCCTGCCTTTATTCGACGTTCTCATTTCCTTAGTACCAGTAGCCAAGTTGTCTGTATTTTGATGTAGTGATGGGCTGACTTTAACTATTTCCCACCCTTCTCTATTGATTGGAAGCTTGTGAGAGACGGGCTTGTGTCTCATAGGTGTTTTGAACTCACGAGGTTTGTAATAATGATCTGTTAATGATCATAGCATGTAAAAGCCACTTACTTCCAAGTAATCAAATCAAGTAGAGGGAAAGGGACACTGTCAGTAAGTAACTAAAACTGGGCAAGGGAAGGACTGAAAGATCATTGGGAAAAGTTCATAGAAAATCATTTCTTGGCAAATGCATCTTAGAGGAGGACTCAGTCAGTAGAACATTTGTGCAGCTCACTGACTACAGGGCTTGACATACTCTATCTCAAATCCTCTTGGTCTTCAAGCTTCTGCTGACAAATCAGCCGCTATTTGGATGAGTTTGGCTTTGTAAGCAGTTTGGGATTTTGTGTTACAGATTTTATTTTTTGTTCTGTGCCTTTAACATTTTTTTATTTTAAAAATAAGAGAACATAAACGTATTAACCAACAGACATCCACTTACAAAACAGCACAAGAGCAAGACAAGCAATACTGAGTTATAGACAAGGTGACAGGAAATTAACAATAGTTGTTGTATTACACATTGATATCTTCAAAGTGGTTACTCAGGAAAACAAATATAGGCATGCAAGACTGATCAAATAATTACTCATTAACTGTTAATGTGAGGAAATTCTTTTTAGTTATGTCTGTGTGGAGTTCTAAATGTCTACCATGTCTGGAAATTCACTACTTCTAAAAAGCATGTTATATTTTTTGCTATAATTTTACGGAATAGAGTTTCTGTGATTCCAGCCTGTATCTCAGTGACCTATTGTATTCTCCAAACTCCTATGTTTAATTTCTGAATTGTATCCCAGGTGTTTTGCATATTTTATTTATAATTTCTTATTTTTTTACTTTATTGCTGTCAAAATGTATTATGTAATCTTTCCACCTTCAAGCTTTGAAATTTTAACTTTTGCTTCATCTAGTGTATTAGCGAGGATTTTGGTGGGGTTTTAGTTTGGAGTTTTCAGCTTTGTATTTCCAGGATTTGTTATTTTTGAAATCCTCATCTTTTTATTGTTCTTTTATATCAATAGTGTCTTCCTTATTTCTCCCACTCATTTATTCCTGCTTGAGCTTATCGGTCATTTCTATAATCATGTTTAACTCTTTAACTAATATCAATGTTATACGTATCAGTAGCTATGGACTATTAACATTTGGAAGAATCATTGTCCTTGTTTTTTTTAATCTATATAGCAAATATATTGAGATTTCTATGCTTTTATGTTTTACACTTCTCTGTTTCTTAGAAACAAATGTGTTTCCACTGGGGGGGTTTGCACACCAGTTGGAATGGAATTCTCTTACTGTTTTATGTGAGGCTTTCTTACGTAGGTGGCTTTTCTTAATAATGTTCCCTGAATATACCAAGAAGGGGAACAGCTGAGACAAGTGGAACCTCTAGTTTTAGTTTTCTGGGGCATCTCCACACTGATTTCCACAGTGGTTGCACCAGTTTACACTCCCACCAACAGTTGAAAAGGGTTCCTTTTTCTCCACAGCCCCCCTGGTATTGGCGGTTGGTTGATTTCTCGATAATAGCGTTCTTCTTGGAGTGAGGAGGGACTTCAGCATTGTTCTAATCTGCATCCCTCCGGGGACCAGTGATGCTGAACATTTTTAATGTATTTATTTGCCACTTGTACTTCTTTATCTGAGGAGTGTGTATTTGTCTCACATCCACAGGATGAATGTGACTGTTATGATTAACTGAGCTTACTTAATTTAAAAAAAGAATGTACCCTGGGGATGAGTCCATGAAGAGTGTTTGGCTCTGAGGGGATTTACCTGTACATCCTTCCCAGGTCTTCTTTGTCCTCTGTTAGTGCAAACTGACACAGTACTTACTGTGTGAGAATTGGCCTCACCCCCTCTCTCCAGGGATCTCATGAGCGTGGGCTCCTTTCAGTAATGAAGGCTGGTCTGCGTTAGGCAGCGGAATGTGTTTGCCAGACCTCTATAAATACGTCCCTATTTTTTGTTAATTAAGCTTGTAGGTACGATTTAGGTACACAGAATGATTACATTCGCCATCGGGCATCTGTACCAGTACACGATGGATTTGGATTCCTCTTTTCTCTTAAGCCCCTCCTCCCTTCAGCCCGTCTTCCCCTCCCCCCACTTACAAAGACTTGTTTCCCTTTGACCCTTTTTCACAGTCGTTCTTTCTTTTTCCCTCCTTCCTTTCCCATTCCCCCACCCTAGTTCTTCTTTCCTTTTGAACAATTTCTCCCCGTCTCACAGTATCTGTTGTACATATTATGGTCACGACTTATGCTTGTGTGCCTTGTATGAGAGGTGTTTGCTCTTTCAGCGAAGCTCCATGTCCAGAACTGAGACTTTACCCGCTACCTGCCGACATAGGATCAGGCTGCAGGCTGCTGCTTCTGATTCCTCTATCGTATTGGCTGAAGCAGAGGTCAGGGTTCCTATGGGCCGAGGCCATGCCTGATGTGAGGTGTGATTTCTCTGCACTGGTTAGGGGTGGAGCCCTGTGGCACCTCACTCTGGAGCCCTCTGGTGATCGTGTTCAGTCCTCAGTACAAAGCAAATGAGAAAACACAACCCATCACCTGTAACCAAGACAACAAAGACGTGACATACAATATACTTTTAAAGGTCAAAGTAATAAAACAAAGCATAACCAAAATAAATGAGAAAAAAGAATAGCAGAATTGATAAAAAAGTAAGGGAGGGAAAAAAGGAAACAAAAAGAAGAGTAAATTAGGAAAACATTTAAAATAATACGTAAAAGGGGGATAATGGAGTTTAAGATAATCAACTGAAGAGGCAACCATGGTAACAAAGTTGACTAAAAGTAGGAAATGTACTGCTCTGAGTGTGGTGGTTCACGCATGTAATAGTAGCACTCAGTAGGCTAAGGCAGGAAGATTGCAAGTTTGAGGGCACCCTGGGTTACAGAGTAAGTTCAAAGGCACTGTGCTGCATAATGCTTGACTATGAAAAAATAGTAAAAATGTTCAAAAGGAAAATAAATAAAATACGGATATTGAAAAATAGGCTGGAGATAGGAAAAGTGGAAAGAAAAGAGAAAAACCAAAACTATGACAAACACTAAAACAAAAGTCCACTCAGAAATCCCCCATGTTGCCAAGCGTGGTGGCTCACACCTGTAATCCCAGCACTTAGGAGGCTGAGGCAGGAGGATCCTTGTGAATTCGAGACCAGCCTGGGACGAAGGCCAGAAGGAACTGCACAGCGATAACCTTTTCGAAAAAAGGCAAAAAAAAAAAAAAAAAAAAAAAAAAAAAAAAAAAAAAAAAAAAAAAAAAAAAAAAAAAAAAAAAAAAAAATCCGCCACACTAAGGCCTTTTAAGTAGAGTGGTGAATTCCTCAGAAATGGGATGGGTACTGCCAAGCACTGAGATTTCTTTCTTTCCTCTCAGCTGTGTCACACCCATTAGGACAGCCCATGGACAGTGGCTCACATCTCTCACTGGGCATGGAGGGAATGTGCTGACAGCCTGGGTTGCATTCCTTGGGGAAAGTCTAGTGCATGCACCTAGGGCCAAGGCAACCTCCCGAGGGGCAGAAGCCCTTCTCTGTGCACATGCTTTACGGCATCATGTGGCTTTCAGCTGCCCCTATGCCTTTAGCCTTGGCCCGAAACCACGCTAAACAATGTCTAAAATAAAAAGAGAAAGCAAAGGAGAATATTAGCTATTGCTGGTCAACCTTTGATTCTGTTATGTTGAGGTTATGTGGATAGAAATGGCCATGTTTTATTGCTGTACTTTTCTCCATTTTGTTCAGAAGTACAACCTCTGCATAGTTAAGATTTCTTTGTTTTTGTTTTTGTTTTTTTAGTGTTTCTTTAAGACATGAAAATTAGAAAACTCTTGGCTTAAAAGAAAGTCTATTTTATGTAACAAAAGAAACATTATCTCTACAGTTTTGGTTCATAGATTATGACAACAAATAATTCTCCAGGGTCTAATTCCCCAAAGCCAAGCACTTCAATGTGAAACAAACAACATGGTCATAAATATAGATTCAATGTCTGAATCATCAACATAAAAGAATCTCAAACTCCTTCCAAAATTCTTGATCATTTGAAAAAAATTTAGAGCCTTATTTCTTGAATTCTGTTTGGCAAGAGTCACCCACTGCCTTTAAAGGAATGGAAAATTTTTAAGAAAATTTAATTTTGAGGGAGATTGTGCATGCACTTTATTAATACTGGCAAGGAAGTAATCCAGTTAAAATGTACAGCAGGTAATTCTGTCTTCTGGTGAGTACCTGAAACACTGGGTATATTTCATTCTCACATTATGTCTATTGATATCTGGAAAAACAGCTTGCAAGGAATCAGAACGGGTGAGCTTAAGGAGAGTAACATTCACTTGATGAGCTACTGGTCCCAGTTACATGAGGCAAACTGCTTGAAGATCATATCACTGAATATGAAGGTACATATTTAAATGCTACGTTAAATATACTTATGTATGCAAGGGTTTTACAAGAAATATTCTGTGTAAGATTTGACTTCTCCAAATTTAATCAATTCATGAAAAGTAGGATAAAAGGCACACATATAAAAACAAGTGAAATTTAAAAATATGCAAGTCTTTGTAAAGATGGTGATAATATCGATGCAAAAAAATGTGTAGGCAAAAGGTAGTGATATTTGGAATAGCCACAAACTCTTTTTGGAAGAGCTATGCAAGAAACTTACCACTGAAACAGGACATAATAAAGAGCACTGAAGGAGAAATAGGATCATCCTAGAGGATTGAAAATATAAATATTCTATAGGTTAAAATTTTTAAATAATGCCATCAATGGGGCACTACATTAGTGCCAAAATATTTCATACTTTCTGAGTGACATTATAGAAAGCCACATACAGTATGTTTCCATTGCAAGCATTTCTAGTAGAGTGTGCTCACCGGCACATGAGTCATGCCACTCAAGGTTACAGGTCTGGATTGCTACCTCGGCAGCCCCCACGCACTGTCGTTTCTACATGACGGCTGGCGACAGCAAGGAGGTGGGAAGCAAGGAGAAGGGACATTCGGGACTGCATTTGTTTTCATTTTTCCTGATTTTATAAAAGTCATAACTTGAGATTATAAAATAACAACCATTAAGAACAAGATCAGTATGTTATATCAGGGGGAAAATTAAGATAATACGTCACTGCCTGGGAAAAATCAGAGCAATTTTAAAACAGAAAATGGAAGTGAATTCAGGTAAAATTAAAAACACTGAAGAAGGTAAATTACAGGGCCCTTATCCTTTCTAACCCATAAACATAAGTACAGTTGATGTAGTTCAAACCCAGTGTCCTCCGAGGTACACTGCTTAAATAGCTACAATGACACTACGACTGTTTCTATAAAACTATCACCATGATGTCATGGTACCAATTATTGAACTCTGTTTCCATTCTTCAGTACATGTTCTATCCATAAAGTGTTGGAAATATGGCGAGGTCCTTGCTCACCAAGTTGAGAGATGCATGAAGAGAATGCCCTTTAAACTCTTTGAAGTCTTCTACATTGTGATGGCTCTTTGTACCTATTAATGTCATTCTGAGCTGACCATCCAGCACTGAAAGAAAATTTACCAAAAGATGAACAAATTTCCCAGCTAATAGGGGGGTATATAAAAGTGAATCAACAGTCACTAACAGGAATATTAAGGGCAACTGAAATTACAGCAAAGGTTTCTAGATAGAGAGCCCTGTAGAAGGCAAGAAATATGGTCCCTCCACTAGGGTGAAAGGGCAGGCAACCAGGGTGGAAATGAGAAGATCAAGCATGGTATTACAGTAATAATAATAAACATACAGTCTTCCAACTCTGCCCCAAACTGTAAGCCTATAAGCATACCTTGCAGGGTTTAGTATCAATCACAGGAGGAATTTTGGTTTGAAAGTGAATTGAGATAAATTCATGAAGATAACCCCAGGTTCTAAGTCAGAAATAAAGCAAGGACAACAGTTCACTGAGTTCATTCTGTCTGGACTTACAAGAGTTTCTTGGCATACAGAGCCTGCTTCTTGGTACTTTAGCAGCTCAGAGAGATTAGTGTTGCCTCAAGAAGGCTGTCCTAAGAAGTAGACTCTCCAGGTTCATCTTCACCGAATGTGAGAAGCAAGTAACAGAAGAAACAAGCAAAAGCAGTCAAGATGTTACCTAGAAAAGGCAGAAGGCCAAGGTAAGTGTCTGAAATGTTTTATACTCTGTACTGTGAACACCTGTAAAAATATGGAGAAATTCTTTGCTTTCAAAGTGTGTCAGTTCTTCTTTTGATATTGGTTTAGAGACTATTATTAGAAAGTTCCTATCTACTGTTAGACGGTGTATGAGCTAATCATTCCGAAACTAGCAGAGCCTTTGTGATAACTTTGTTTTATGAGGCTTCTTCACAGTAGACACAGGTTTTCATTAAAATTCTCACCCCACATGGCTATAACCCTAGAAAAGCCGTCTAAGTTCCAGAAGATAATGACAAGTCCTCCTCTATCAACACAGGTGGCAAACTGAATAACACTCACAAAGGTCCATCGCATACCCAGTGGCATGGATAGCACTATGGGTGCGCTGGTGCTCTGTACCTTGGGATGGTAGTGGTAGGTCCACTCATAAGAGGTTCTCAGTTGCTACACACAAGGCTACAAGTGGGGCCAGTTCTCAGATGTGCTCAAGATGGACAAATCATATTTATTGGGTCTTCACAACCACTTGCAGTATCAGTGCAATATTCAGAATTCATCATATGAAATATGTAATAATCAGACTCCTGCTGGTGAACAAAAGCAGAAAGTTCATACATTTTAATTGATGTATTTTCTCCTTCATTCTTGACCTTCACATTTAAGCTAGTAAATGAAAAGCCTTTTGGTTCTTTTTGAAGAGATATTACTTATTATGCCACTCTTTATAGAGTTTATAATTTTTTATACATTATTTATTTCCATTTAATAAAATATATACAGCAAACCAAATGCATAACCCATAGGTGACCAATATTAAAGTTTTAAGGATATCTCCAGAATAGTTTGTCAGATCATTATATTTTATTATTTAAAACCTATCAGTAACCATACAGAAGATATAAAATTGAATTAACATCAACATTATCAGAAGTATTGATCAAACCAGCTAGAGTCCCTCTTAGGTTGATACAAGTTCTTTTTAATAATATATGCCGGCACTCTGATATATATGCACCCATGTTTGTAGCAGCACAATTTGTAATAGTTAAAATGTGGAAGCAATCCAAGTGTCCATCCACAGAAGACTGGATTAAAAAATTGTGGCATTTTATATAATGGAATATTACTCAGCTATAAAGAAAGACAGTTTTGGGGACTTTGTAGGCAAATGGTCAAAACTGGAGTCCATACTCATAAGTGAAATAAATCAGCGGTACATGTGCAGGCAACGTATTGTATCACTGGTGTAAGAACCTGAGGGTGGGAATATAAACTAAGAGACATGAAGGAAATCTCTTCAAAAACAAAGAACAGATGGGACGAGGGAAAGGAGAAAAGAAAGAGGCAAAAATGTATGTACGTATATATGTAGATACATATGTGCAGGAGGGCTAACATGGTTCTACTATTGTATTATATCACTTAATGCTAAGGAATAATTGATGACGGGTTATTCTATCAATCTTGTATGTCTGTATGTGTTATCCTGAACACACACTTCGAAGATAACAACATGCAAAGCAGCAACTATTGTTGGTTTCTTTTTATTATTTTTTCCTTTGGTTTTTTGTTTTTTGTGTTTTTCTGTTGTTGAGATGATTAATTGTCTGACCAATTTTGCATGTCTGTATCTGTGCTCATGTATATTATACACTTCGAAGATATGAATAGGTAAAGCAACAACCATTGTTGAGTCCATGTCACCTTGTCTGTAAATCAGTTTTGATTGTACTATTTCTTATGCTAATTTGTGTCTGTTAATATGTTTTTGTGCTTTTATTTTTTAAAATTAAAAAAAATAATATATGCCGGGATATGGTGAAAAGGCAGTATATTACTGCAGATCTGGTTATATCTGACAAGATATATTCATCCTCCCTCAAAACTATTTATGGTATTTCCAATTGTGTTAAAATAGTTTATCTTCCTAAAGCCCCCACATCCACAATCCTATCACTAGTGTGATTCATGTGTGTGTGAACTTGCTCTTCCTGTTACTTCTTCAGAACGTGCCCTGACTGTTCTCAGCAGTGCTGACATTTATTATCGGCTCTGTAGAGTAGTAATGCAGATAATGTTGGCTTTTTGTAGATCAGATCACTAAGTTGTTGAACTACAAAGCTAACTGCCCGGTGCCAAGAGCCAGAAAGTGCCCGAGTGTACTCAGAGCGAAGCAGAGCCCTCCTGGGAGCCAGCTGACCACACTCGCCTTCCGGGTTTACTGAGCCTCTGCCCAGCTTCAGCCAACTCATCTTCCCAAGTTCCATCACTTAATTTTCTTCTAGTTCATCTACTCTTCCTAACTATCATGCTGCTGAATTTGGGAAATCGGAGCTCTGTGACATCATTCGTCCTGGTGGGGTTCTCAGAATACCCGCACTTCCAGGCACCCCTCTTCCTGGTGTTCCTGGCCATCTACACAGTCACTCTGCTGGGGAACTGGGGCATAATTGTGGTCAGAAAGATCAACCCCAGGCTCCACACGCCCATGTACTTTTTCCTCAGCCACCTCTTCTTTCTGGACATTTGTTACTCCAGTGTGTTTACAGCCAAACTGTTGGAAATCTTGGTTGCGGAAGACAGAACCATATCCTTTGGAGGATGCATGACACAATACTTCTTTGGCTGTGCATGTGTCATTACGGAGATGTTCATGTTGGCAGTGATGGCCTATGACCGGTTCATGGCTGTCTGTAACCCCCTGCTCTACACAGTGGCTATGTCTCCTAAGCTCTGCGCTCTCCTGGTAGCAGGGACTTACATGTGGGGTGGACTCTGTTCCTTGGCAATCACATATTCCCTTGTGCAGCTGTGTTATTGTAAGTCCAACACCATAAATCACTTTGGCTGTGAGTACTCTGCTGTCCTTTTTGTGTCCTGTTCAGACCCCTCCTTCAGCCAGATGGTATGCTTAATAATTTCCATAGTCAGTGAGGCCAGTAGCCTCCTAATTACCCTTGCATCATATGTGGTCATTGTTGTGACTATCATCAGGATGCCCTCCAAGGGTGGGCTCCAAAAAGCCTTCTCTACCTGCGCCTCCCACCTGACGGCCATCAGCATCTTCCACGGCATCATCCTCCTTCTCTACTGCGTGCCCAGCTCCAAGAGCTCCTGGCTCCTGGTCAAAGTGGCTACTGTGCTCTACACAGTCCTGGTCCCCATGCTGAATCCCCTCATCTACAGCCTCAGGAACAAGGATGTGAAAGACACGGTCAGGAGGGTGATCAACGCCAAACTGCGTTCTCCATCCACATAATTCAAACAAATGTGTGTTTATTTATGTCTTAATTGCATCTCACATTTTCATATACATTATTGTTGATGCTTTAGTTTTAAGTGAATTTATTATTGTATTGTAGTCAATTAAGATATTGAAAATGCCGCGGTTAGATCCGGGGAAGATGGCGACCAGGTGAGCAGCAAGGGAGCGAACCTCCTTGATGGGCGCCGCCAGCTCGAGACAGACTTGGCGAGCGTGAATGCCGGAACCTCGGCTGGGAAGTTTAGACTGGGCGTATTTCTCTGGGATGCCGGGGGAGATGTGGTAGGGCAGACCAGGCTGCCGGGGCGAGACGTGGGAAAGCCCCAGACGCTGGGAGCCAGGGACGATCCCCGCGGGGAAGAAGCTTGGCTCGCTCCAAGCGCAGTGGGAGCACGGCCGCCTCGGTCCCTCCCGCCTCCCGAGCCGGTGCAGCCCCCGGGCGACTCCCGACGGAGATCGGCTTGCTGGCGGCAGAGACGCCCGGCAATCCCACGTTTCGCGCGTGTCGGGCGAGCCGCGCGGAGGGCCCCAAGCGCCGCAGGAAGCGGAGAGAAAGATTTGATGGGTCCTAGCGCCCTGAGAGTGCGGACGGCTCGATCCCTCCCGCCTCCCGAGCCGGCGCAGCCCCCCGGCGACTCCCGACGGAGATCGGCTTGTTGGCGGCGGAGACGCCCAGTGGTCCCACGTTTCGCGCGTGTCGGGCGAGCCGCGCGGGGGGCCCCAAACGCCGCCGGAAGCGGGGAGAAAGATTTGCTGGGTCCTAGTGCCCTGAGAGCGCGGACGGCTCGATCCCTCCCGCCTCCCGAGCCGGCGCAGCCCCCCGGCGACTCCCGACGGAGATCGGCTTGTTGGCGGCGGAGACGCCCGGCAGTCCCACATTTCGCGCGTGTCGGGCGAGCCGCGCGGAGGGCCCCAGACGCCGCCGGAAGCGGAGGAAGGGATTTGCTGGGTCCTAGCGCACCGAGAGTACAGACGGCTCGATCCCTCCCGCCCCCCCGACCTGGCGCAGCTCTCCGGCGACTCCCCACGGAGATCGGCTCTCTGGCGGCGGCAACGCCCAGCGGTCTCATGTTTCGTGCGCATCGGGCGGGCCGCGCAGAAAGCCCCAAAGGATAGACTGGCACCTTGGAACCTTCATGCCTGCAGGGACTCCAATAACTGGTGAGATATCGGCGCTCGCGACCAGATCACCGAGTGGGGGAGGAGATCCATCCCTATACCTGCAGGGAACCCTGGGAGGGTGGGG
>PVLD010029731.1:0-17683 GCA_004027595.1 Dinomys branickii
CATGGCTTCAATATCCAGTACCAAAATAAAAGAACAAGAAAAAAGAAAAACTATTGGCCCCGTCCGGCCCTTGCTACATGACTACTGCGAGGGATCTTTAACCCAAATGGATTTATGAGCCTTGTTGTTGCTGTTTTTGGTAGCATCTGAGAAAATGACTTGAGGAGCCCTGACATTCTGCAGTATGTTAAAAAGCAAACCACTCTGGGGGGGGGGGAATCTCTGCTTTATATGATAAATAACCCTTGTAAATATAAGCATGAACATATGTTTCTAATCGTGGACCACACCTACTGTCTCTTACTCTGTTTGAATGGAACTAAACCATGAGGTACGTCAGTGGCTCCATCAGCGCAAGGCTGGTGAGTGAGGTCAACCTTCCAGAACATTCTAAATCTACATTACACCCCACACCAGGTGCACAGGAGTTTTTATTATTTCTTTTTAAGTATACTACAAGTGTGATGTGTGTGTTAACCAGGAACCTCAAGCATACTAAGCATGAGATATACCACCACCGAGTCTTCTGTGCATGTGCGCTCGTGCCCCTGCACGCGCACGGCGTGAAGGATCAAACCCAGGCCCCTGTGTGCTGGACAAGTGCTTCCCCACTGAGCCAAGTCCTTGATTGCTGTAAAATTAGCTACTCAATCTAACAGGACCCGGAGGAGGACAGAGATATAAACAACAAGAGATAAAAGTTTAATGCGGGCACAGAGGGAGTCACCACAGCAACAGCTGTGCTGGCTCTCTGAAGACAAAGGACAGGGTTGGTGCTTTTCCGCACTCTGAGCGGAGCGGGCACAGGGTAGCTGAGGTAGGCTGCTCAGCATAATGTGCTGAAGGGAGAGTGGGTCACTGCTCCTGTAGAGCTTTGGCAGAGGGAGCTGGGAAGAAGAAACTACAGAGATTTCAGGGAAGAAGGAGCTAGGCACCATTACAACTCAGCATTAGACTGCAGCCATGAGGACCGAGCAGGTCTTGGGCGGGGAACCTATCAGTCCTCAGCCCAACAAACCTTTTCAGGCAAGCGACACAGAGAAGCCCCACTCTCTTGTCCCTGGGTAGGGACAAGGGCTTGGCAGGCAGCCCTCGTGCCTCCCCCTCGGTCCGTGCCGTGTTCCGCCCCTGCCCCCTCATCCTGCAGAGGACTTGCCTGGTGCCTGGTGTCTCCATGGCTGCCGTCTTCCTCCAGTCAACCCCAGCAGGGCTCCAGGTCCACTGCCAGCGTGGTCTCTATTCTATTCCGCCACTTCCAGAGCTGCTGCTACTACTGCCTTTTTGAAGAAGCAAAGGGGCACCCTGGCACGTTTAAACTCCGGAAGCAAGGAATCTCGGCTATGGTTATCCTACCCAACATCCACATTAGACTTCCAGAAGATTCCTCGCTTTTTCCCACCGCTTCACTGCACTTGGACCAATCAGGGCCCTGTACTTGGGCCAATCACAGGCCCACAGTTGTTATATATGCAGGGTTCCTCACCACTTCTCAGGTGAGTCAAGCTAGGCTGGGTCTATCGAGGGAACTCACCAACCTGACCAATCCAGGACAGTGGCATAGGCCATAACTAGGTCAAAGGACAAAATTACAGTTACCTAAATGATCATTTTAAAATTATTTTTCTGGTACTGGGGATAGAACTCAGAATCTCTTGCACACTAATAAGTGCTCTACCATTGAGCTAAAATCCCCAGGCCTATAATTTAAAAACATATTTAATTTTGAGACAAGTTCTAAGGCAATAAAGTGCAGAAGGACCTTGTCCTAGGCCATTGGTGGACTCTGGACAAGAGTTCACATTTCTGGCATTCTAGTAGAGCTATTCTGACTTCCCAGCAATGTCAGGGAACAATGGTCATGTCCTCCTCTCCAAGTCAGGGACAGAAACCCTCAAGCTGTGGATAGCAGACCTCGGGACAGAGACTGCTGGGCCCACCAATTGGTGAGAAGCCACTCTCCAGTCGAGGCCCCTGGAAACGGAGTCTGAGATGGGAATTTTACACACATGATTGATTAAGCCAGGGCTCTGAGAAGGTCACCGAAAAGGACGGGAAGCAGAAACACAAGGTGGAGTCCCCGGGACATGTTGTTATCCCTAGGACTTGTCCTGCCTTCAGGCCTCGTCATGGGACTTTCTAATCTTTGCACTCACGCTATCACAACTGAGAACTTGTGAGTATGGCAGGAGGGCAGCAAGCACTGGGCACATGGTCTGTGGAGCAGACAGCTATGCACACCCGCTCCTGGCTCCCAGTGCAGTGACTTCACATGCGTAGATTGGAATTGGCTAAGGAGAAACACTGACATCATGAAATGGCCCAATGCTGCAGTCAGAAACTTTAGGGGAAGCCAGTTTCCCAGTGCACCACTGTAGCGAGGGAACTGCAGCTCCTAGGCTAGGCTGTGCTCACAGAAGGACAAGGGCAAGCTGCACGTGCTCCTGTGAAACAGGCAGCACTGCAGGGATGGGCACAGTCCTCAGGAAAGTGTGCTTTGCTCTCCTGTCTGTAGGGGGCGATACAGTCCAAGGAGAGGTTGTGCCTGGCAAAGGCAGGGAGACTCGGATACCCACAGCAATGCTTCTATCCTGGGTGCAAACAAGCGGCTTTTTGTCCCACTTCGTCCTGAGCCTGTCTTCTACCTACAACACCACACAGGCGAGGCATTCACAAGATGGTAGATGGAGAGCTTTCCCTGCAAACCCAAGCACAGTCTTCCTGGGTTACATAAAGTTTAGTGGACACCTGCTGTGTGCCATTCACTGTACATTTCTTCATGATAGAGACACAGGACAGACAATCAGTGCTTCTCCTTCTACACTGACATCCAAGTCTAACATATACACCCACGTAAAAGCAGTTAAACAGGGTTACAGTGTCTGTAAGTGCCATACTGCTGAAAGGCACATGTATGGGGTTATGATCTACTGAATGTGGGGCGATGGTTTTTCAAGAAAGCTGCTAGGTTTGATCATGAGAAATAGGGAAGTGCGAGACCTGAAGAAGGCACAGATTTCACAGCTGCACAATCGACAGGTGATCTCTGGGCTTAGCAGTGAAGGGAGGGCAGTGAGCTACGGTCTATGTCTGAGTCTGACAACCCGCTCATGCCAGGTAATGAGCAGATGGGAAGTCACAGTCGTCTGGGGCAGATTGCAAGAAGCAGGAGTACAGTACTGGGAACAGGGACACAGACTTTCGGGAAGACACAGGCGTGACAGTGAGCCCTAATTTGGGCAACCCTAATCTGTGTGAAGAGGTCCTGCCTGGATTTGTCTTTCCTGTCTGTCTCCCTTTGACATCAGACTGGAAGCACTGTTCCCAGTGCCTGAGAGTCCACCAGTGGGAGCACCTGGACCTGAGTGATGTCAGCACAGCACATTGAAGGGCGGCATACCTCTGAGTTGTGCTGGAGGACCCTGCAGCTTCTCTGCAGATGCTGGGTTTCAGCCACTGTGGGATCCTGGACTCAGTTCAGGGCATTCTCCCTGCGCTGAGCCTCTGTGCCCAGCTCTCCTCCTTCCCATGGACCAAGGGATCCACGGGTCCATGTAGCCCTAAAGGGCCTCCACTCCCATGTTGTCAGGCTGGATCACTTCATCCTGGAGCTGTGCCTTCTCCCTCTGCAGAACAAACAGAGGTTTACTCTGCACAGCAGGAGTTTGGTCCAGGGTTGTCTGAGAAGCTAGAGTCACGAAGGGGCATCAGACCATCTGAGAATGTCTGGGTGTGTACCTTCCACTTCCGACTGCAGCAAGCAGTTGTATTTGACCCAGGAAGTCAGTTCCACCTGGTGTTTATAGCCCGTGTCACTGTCAGGAACACAAGCACTATCTCTGTCATCCCTCTGCCTAGTTGGTGGCATCTATCAAAAGCTTTCTCCTGGATTGTTGGGCAGGAGCTTAGGGTGTAGCTGCATTTCAAGATGCACAATATTTCTATGGTTGGGAAATGAAAGGGGTTTGGACAATTGACTGTCGATACTTGCTTTCTGAGTAACTAATTTCCAGATACAATACGCAATGCATTATCCATTGTTATCCTAATGTTATAGTTTTGAAAGTTTGTTTTATTTTTTTCTTTAAAATAAAATTTAAAAACAGAAAAGAAAGATAATGCAGCAGGTGTCAATTTTATAGGGGAAATGATGTCATCCACGAAGTAGGAAATAGAAGGGAACTTAGGCGTGTCTTACAGGGTCACAATGGGAATGTGAGATTCTTTCAGCCCTAAAAATACATGCAAGTGACTCCTGGAGTTATGTAGTTCTAAACAAATAGTCATAAGGAAACAGAACTTCAAGGTTAACCCTCTGGCGTCTGCCAAGGTCAGCTTACATGGTTTCGAGTTTAACATCAGCTATCTTCAGTGACTGATGGGAGACAAAGGCTCCCAGCAGTATGTGGTCAACAATGCTGAGCCCCAGGAACTCATAGTCTCTTTGCTCCGTCCTTACTACTATGTGTTGCTCTTCAGTGGCTCCAACGAGAGGTGCACACACAGGCCTGGGCTGTGCACGTGCGCAGTGACCACAAACCTCTAAGCCAGAGCCTTCCAGGGGTATCACTGCTACCCAGACACCCTGCCCTGGCCCTACTTCCAGGACACCATGTGGATCCAGATGCCCAGGTCCTATCCTTTGTCTATGCTGGGAAGGACTCTGATGGACAAGGCGGGCTCTGTTTCCAGTTCTGTAGGTGATGTCCACACTACACAGGCTGGAGCCTTGTGCCTCACAAATGCTTCCTCTCATCTCAGAAGTCCTTCTTAGGTTTGACAAGATCAGATCATAAAGTCATCCAAAAGAATTTTTTACAAAATACTAATATAATGACATTGATTCTATTTAAATATTTCTTTTTCTAAAGATAAAAGAATATAAACATGAATAACACAAAGACAATAAGGAAATACACAAATTATGGGGAAGATAGTAGGGGACTGACAGTGAATGCTGTTTTACACAATATCTTCTTCATAATATCATTTGTTCGTTATCTCAAAAACAATGAAGGAGATACACAATTATAAAGAAAATAGTAGGGTCTTAACAGAGGATGCTGTATTACATAATGTTGTCTTTGCATTTCTTACTCAGTTATAAACCAGTATAATGAAAACACGATAAAGGAAACACAGAATTAGAGAGCAGATATTGGGGAATTAAAAATGGATGCTGTGTTACATATTTCTATGCCACATTTCAAAAGCATAAACTTTCAGAGAGGTAGGTCACACCAGGAGAGATCTCTACACCTCTCATTTATACTTCTCATTTTTCCCTACCAGGAAAAACAAAGACGGTGTAGTTTGAGATAAGCACAGGTTCAAAGGACAAAGGTGACAAACAACATGGGGCAGATAGGTCACCTTATCTGTACTGAGGTGTCCTGAGCAAAGGGCACCTAAGGGATGATCCAGCGGCTGTCACTGCTCAGGGGATGTAGGGCAATACTTTAGCTTCCTCGTCAAATAAGGATGGCTATAGCATACACCTATAATCCCAGCACTCAGAGGACTGAGGCAGGAAGATCACTGCAGATTGCAAGCCAGCCTGACCTACAGAGTGAGCTCTCGGCCAGCCTGGGCTACACGGCAAGACCCTGCCTCAAAAAGCCAAAAAGGAAAAAAATATAAAAAGAGGATGACTAGGCATAGCCAGGGAATAACACTCTCATAGGGGTCAGAGAGATGAGGCCTATTTCCCCCTTGACGTGTGGCCCACCATATAGGAAGAGCTCAATGCATGTGTCTTCTCCTTATCTTTACTAGCAAGTGCACAGCACTCTCCATCTATAAATGCACTCTATTCCTGATCACAGAGAGAATTATACAGGGCATCAGTGAGACTTAGTTTTTACCTGTGGCCTCTCAATCAGCATTCACCTAAAAGCCAGAGCTTTGCAACCAACAAAGGTTGGAAACTGGGAGCCCATGACTGGATTCACCTCCAGTGATCTAAAGATACACAGCTCGAAGCTGGAGAGTTCGTGTCTCATGGGCTGGTAGTTTAGAACCAATACTAGAAACAATTCAGTTTGTAAACAGAAATATTGGGCAAAATTTTGCTTCTATTCAGGAACTGCATTGGCTGGTGAACAACACCATGGCCATCTTCCCCAGAATCATGGAATGAATTAATTTTGTGAACTGAGGTACCACCTGTACCCCTACTTTCTACATTTGTTTTCAAAAACTGAAAACATGAAATGCTACTGACTCTAGATACTTGAATTGTGATTTCTTTTCTTTTTTTTACAGAAATTGATTTAAAATATTTGCACTGAGCTACATCTCCAGCCCTTTTCGAAAAAATATTTAATTTTTTTTTTTGCCATGCTGGAATCGAAGGCAGGGCCATTGTATTAATTGAACACATCCTCCCAATGGTAGACTGAGAGGCTGAGGCAAGAGGACTGAAAGTGCAAGCACAGTCTGAGCAGTGTAGTGACTTAGTAAGACTGCTGTGAAATGTAAAGTAGAAATAGCTATGGTAGTCCTTTTGAGGCACGACACTAGGATGTGGCTAACTGGTTGCAGAAGTGGTCAAGTCCTGCTAGTTACAAAGATCCAGGATACATCCAAACAACAGTCATAAAGACCTGCTCTTGGACCCATTACACAGTGCTCTCTCCAGTCTTTCTTCAGCAAGTTTTCCACAGGACACCTGCACCTGACTTAGACCAGAGGAATGGGAGACCAAAAGACAGTAGCCACTGCACTGTGAGCCTCTGTTTCCTTCCACAGGAGGCTACACTCACGCTGTAGTATGCTCTTCTTTTCCTGTTACCTGGCCCAAACTCTTCAGGGCATGTTTCTTTTCCAATTTTAATAGACTTAAAACCTTGCTACTCTTTGCTACTGTTTTGACCAATTCTTTGTTCAGCACAGAAAGAACCTAGAAAACATCTCTAGAAGGAAACTCTAGCACCCCATAACCAGGTAATACTTGCTTCAATAATGAGTAATTTTAAAAAGTGGAAAAAAATTAAAAGTCAGCAACAACAACCACCAAGAAATAAAAGTTGGCATAAGCTTCTTACCAAGAAACTACAAGGGAATGTGAACATGATCATTGTTGCAGGAAGCTTGTGCTAGGAAGAAAATGTCACCTCAGCATTTATGAGCACCCAATCCACTAGGAACGCTTCCATGAGACCACTAAGGAAAAAGAAACTTTTGGACAGGGACAGTGGCCCTCACCTGACCTCCCAACATATGTTTATAATCCCAGCACTCGGAAGGCTGAGGCATGAGGATCACAAGTTGAAGCCCAGGATATATCACTTAAGAGCTGTCTCAAAGAATAAGTAAAATTAAAAAGAGTTGAGGTCTGAGCTCAGTGCTAGAGGGACCATGGGTTGCATACCCACTGCTAATGGAGAGAAAGGAAGAATGAATGAAATAAAAAGGATCAGGTGCATTGGAGCCAGGTGTGGTGGCTCACACCTGCAAACCCAACACTAAGCGACAGACAAGATGAACACAAGTTTGAGGCCAGGCTGGGCAGTATAGTGAGTTCAAGGCCAGCCTTTACCTCATACACAGAGAGTCTCAAAAGGAAACAAAGAAAGAGGGAAGGAAAGAAAGAGAAAGGGAAAACAGATTATAAAAACTTTATAAATGAAACCACCAAAATGATTATCTTTGTTTCCTCATTTACCCCTGCAGTATTTGACTAAGAGGTCAGTCCTTAGAACACTGAATTTCCAGACTAGTGTTCCTCAGCTCATCAACTGCTTGTTCAAATCCTTCTGTCTTTCTTCTCTGTCTCTGTCTCTGTCTCTGTCTCTGTCTCTGTCTGTTCCTTTTCCTCTCTTTCTCTTTGGTATTTTGAGATGGGTCTCACTAGTCCACCAACCAGGATATTAAGAAACTTGAAAACCCATAACAGCCAGTTCCCTTTAGATTCAGATTACGATCAATTAGCTAAATAACTAATTTCCTGTAAATCCTGCACCCAGAAAACCACCTCTTTAAAATAAGTCCCTGTGCTTTGCTTATCTGTAAGGGGCCAAATCAAGGAAGCAGGTTGCTTTTGCACAAACTCCTTCTAAGGAGGTTCACAGCCAGCTGACTGAAAATACAATAAAAAGGGCTGGAGGTTTAGCTCAGTGGTAAAGCACGCGCCTAACATGTGCAGGATCTGGGCTCCATCCCCGGTAAAGCAGCACTCCCCTCAAAAAAGAAGAAAATCTCCGTCTATTTTAACTTGTTTTTAAAAGTGTTATTGGATAGCTCCTTCCCTGTAAGAAATTTTTTTTGTTACAGGGTCTTGCTATGTAGTCCAGGATGGCCTTCAACTCACTCTCGAGCCCAGGCTGGCCTCAAACACCTAGCAGTCCTCCTGAGTGCTGGTATGACAAGCGTGTGCCACCATGTCTGCAGGGAGCTCTTCCTAAAACTGGATCGCCAATGAAATATTACCACATTCTACATTATTTGACTCTCCCTCTGGGGTTAAGATTCCAGGTTCACCTCATCTTGAACAAAATTTTGAACAAAATGAGCAAAGAGCAGTGGCACAGTTTATTTGAAAATCCAAAAATGAAGAGTGAAGGAGAAACTGGCTCTACAGAGCAAGTTTGAGCCAAATAAAAGGAAAAAAAATCAGTCAACAGATTCGTGGTGAATGCAGGGGCCTACTATTAAGAAAGTCATAGTAGTAAGGTCTTCTGGTTGTCTGTGCCCTTTCGACTGCACAAATCTCAAGGAAACCCACAAGAACTTCCACATGTTCGTCTGAAAAGTGGTATTGCAATCTCATTTCCCAGGATAACTTCAGATCAAGGCTATCCTGAAAACTTGCTCAGGTTCTTGCCAGAAGTCCTTGTGCATTGCTTGGGAATTGTTGTGTGCATGGGTTCTGGGATCATAACCCTCAGGTCACATCTACTACCCCAGCCAGCTTTCCCATGCCATAACCTATCTCAGTAGGGTCCC
The DNA here is from genome assembly GCA_004027595.1 of Dinomys branickii. Lineage (NCBI taxonomy): Eukaryota > Metazoa > Chordata > Mammalia > Rodentia > Dinomyidae > Dinomys > Dinomys branickii. Next base: position 8,944 of record PVLD010029731.1, read on the forward strand.
TGTAAGAACACTTGTGGCCAGTTTGATGCACTCGGTACTTACTTCCTAAACTTTACACTCGTTTGACATACACAAACCTTGGCCCAATTCTTGAAGATGAGCCTCACCTTGGGGCCCCTGTTTTCGTCCATGAGAGAGCATGGGTTCCATAGTCAGGTACCGTAACACCTAATGCCCATACTTCAAGATTTCAGCTGTTAACTTTGAGGATAACATTACTTTATTCACACCATCGTTCTACCTCTAGAATTTGTGATCATTTTATTTACTTCTATTGTCTTTTTGAGACAAGGTCTTAAATGCAGTTCAGGCTGGTCATGAGCTTACGTTGCAACCCAGGCTGGTCTTGATCTTGCAACGATCCTCCTGCCTCAGCCTCCCGAGTGCTGGGATTACAGTCTTGCACCACTATGCCCAGCTTGGTCACTTTATTTCGTCCACAGATTCTCTGACCACAATATTTCAGGTTGTCTGATTTACTTTTCTCTCATTGCTGAGACAAAATACCTGACACCCAAAATGAAGGAATGAAAGGTTTATTTGGTTTACAGTTGGTGGAGGTTTCAGTTCATACTTAGCTAGCTCCAAGCCAGCACACGGCAGAGGATGACAATTCATGGCAGCCGAAGATAGTAAAAAAAAAAAAAAACAAGAGCTGTAAGCAGGCTGCCCCCACCCAGACAGCACTCACATAATCTCCATGCCCTCCTCTTGCACAGGCTCAGGTATGAACACAAAGTAAGCACCCTGGCTCCCTGCTGAGTCACACAGATAACCTTCTAAACTTCTCAAATTAAGACAATAAACATCCGGGAAAGGTAAGGGCATGTCCTTTTCACCCCAAGATGCAGAACTGCTGAATCACTCAGCCACACCTCTGAACTCCCCAAGTTGACACAATGTATCAACCAAAACCCAGGCTTAATCTTTTGTATCCAATCTCAGGGACCCTTCTCACAGCAGTGTTTTGAAGGAAATCAGTAAATGAGTCCCTTTATTTGCACCCTCTTCCTAATTCTTGTATTTGCAAAAGAAACCTCTCATGCATTCAGCTTAATCTAGAGAAAGCTGAAAACTAGACAGGGTTAGTGGGATGTCGGTTAAGAAACCTACACTCTAGCTGGAAAACTGTATCTGAAAATGGAGAGAAGCTCAGGAAGATAAATATAATCTTCTGAGAAGCTATCTATTACCCTGGAGCCTGAAGTCCCTGCCTGGTCTCCTGGAAGCCCTGAACAGTTGCCCAACCTCACCCACCTCTGGTAAATCATCACCCTCCCCTCATAAGAAAGTCAACCGTCTGCCCTCAGTCAGTCTCCTCCAGTAACCTGCAGCCTGAGAAACCACAACTATTATTAGTTCTGTACATTCAGATGAAAAAGTGTAAGGCCTTAATTTTACCTCAAAATGTTCTTTTGCCTTTATCCTAAGCATTTTATTTTTGCTGTAGCTCTGTAACAGCAAATGCCCCTCCTTTACCTGTATACTTTAATTTCTTAGTTGCCCAGGGAATGACCTGCTGCTGTTGCAGTTCCAGTTGCTTCTCCACGGGGTGGTTTGCTTTGTTCTGTTTTGTTTTGTTTGTTCACAGGCGGGTGCGTAACTGGGAAACAAACTCAGGTCCTTGTACTTTCCAGGCAGGCACTGTGCCAATGAGCTATATGCCCTGCCCTACCAGTTGCTTCTGTTTCTTAGAAACAGCTGGTCACTGTGATGTTGGTCACGATGAATACTATAAGAACCAAAGACAGCCCAGTACTCTACCTCTGCACCTCCTCACGTGCCTTTTTACAACCTCAGAGAAAATTCCCTCCCTGGGCTTTGGAGGTCTGACATTCTGAAGGAGAATTGAGACCCTGTCAGTTCCAGTCCAACTTTAAATAAACATGCCTCCGAATACTGGCTGTTGTTTTAATGTTTCTGCTTGCCATTGCACCTGGTCCATGGGCTGGGAAGAACAGCCATGCTGATCACTTTGGTCTCTGTTTGTGTCCCTCACTGATGGTGGAGCAAGGATTTCTCCAGTTTCCCAATGGGAAGGGCATGCCCTCAAGATTTCTGGAGTCTCCTCAAAGATCTGGAGAAGGATTCCTGGGTACGTGCTTTAGCATCTCACATTAGAGCACAAAGGGAGGAGGATGCAGGCTGCCTGCCTGTCTGATCCTGGTAAGACCACTGGGGGCACCTCAGTCTGTCTGTCAGTCCCACTTAGCTCAAGCAGAAGGGGAGTCTAATTAACTCTCATCGGAACCACCCTAAGTGGAAGGGGCTTGAATGTTTAACCCGAGTACTTGCTGAATGAATGTGTGAGTGAGTGGCCTGAACAGCGTAAGCAATAGGCTGCTTTGTCTGTGCACCAAGACTGGGAGGCACTGCTTGCAGTGCCTGATGGAGCTCTCATGTGCGTTTCTGTGTCAACTCACGTATGCTGTAACGGAGGCCTCGCACCCTCCTTTGCTAAGTCACACCTAAGTCCCCAAGAGGGGTGCAGCCATGCAGGCATCAGAATGGTCTCTCTCTGAGGGCATCCACCCATTTCTCTGTTGTGCCATCACTCAAGGGTACACAGTACACATGTAGGAAGTTGGAGATGGGAATCTCTGTCTTTGAGTCTCAAAGAAACAAAACGAAAAAGAAGTCCATTCTTCCTGAGGATTCTGCCTTAGCACCCTTGTTGGCCTCCGCAGTTGCTGCCAACACACATAGCTCCACTCCCCACCCCATCTACTTCCAGCCAGTTGAACTGGTTCCAGCTAGTCACTGCCTGCATGTGGCCATATAGCCCTCCCTCTCAACTTTCTGCTTCATGGATATGCCTATCCAGGTCACATAGCATCATTTAATACCCACCCTAGATGACTGCCAGCAACTCTTTCTGAGTTCCACATTTAAATCAGGTAAGCACCACCAAGAGCCACTACTGACTGCTAGAATATTTGATTTGCGTGAGATTACTGATTGTACACTTTGTAGTATTATGAATGGATAAGTACGATTTTCCTTACATATAAGCTTAAAAACACTCTATACAATCGTTTCAAAAGTAGAATTTCATCCTGATCTCTTTCTACCCATCCAGTCCCAGTAAATTTTACATGTATAAGAAATGTCAATAAGAATCTACATCTCGGAACAGGGATGTACACAACACGATGGGACTCAGTGTGGCCACCTTTTCTTTGGGGTTGGTCCAAAACAAAATATTTGAACAGTCAACAATGTTTGCTGATGGGGGAAGCTGCACCAATACATCCCTAGAGGGTTGTTTTGTTTTGTTGGGGTTTTGGTTGTTTTGCTTTGCTTAGCTTGTTTTGTTTTGTTTTGCCTTGCTTTGTTTTTGTTTTTGCTTCTGCTTTTGTTATCCTTTGTGAGAAGATGTTGCTTGCTAACTGGCTTAGGCTGACCCTGATCTCACAATGAACCAAAGCCCATCTCTAAAACAGTGATATTCCTGCTTCAAACTCCCAAGTGCTGGTATTACAGAAATGTGGCATTTCACCAGGGTATCAGTGCAACTTTTCATAAAAGTAACATTTTACAATTCTGATTTTCCTCACCTCCTTTTTCATCTACCTATATGACTTCCATCCTACTTCCGCAAATATTTGGTTCAAGTGAACAGAGTGAACAATCACAGAGCATGCTCCAAAAGCAAGTAGTAATGAGGTTTGCATGGACAGAGTCTTGTCTTACCTGTGTTCAGCTTCCTACTCATGTTTGATTTTTTTGTACTGGGAATTGAACTCAGGACCTTGTGTTTGGTAGGCAGGTGCATGTGCCACTGAGCTCTATCCCCAGGGCTCTTTTGTTTGAAAAACCAAGGACCACTTACAAATTCTATTTTTTGGTGGTGGTACCACGGATCTACCTCAGGACCTTGTGCTTGCCAGGCAGGTGATTATTCCACTGAGCTATATCCCCAGTCCTCTGTTCATTTATTTTTCACTTACAAATTCTTATCATCCTTCAGGCACATTGTTGGTATCACTGGGTCCCAGGCATTGAGAACATGGAATAGGGGAAGGAAAACACATGACACTTCCCCAAACAGAAGAGTTCCGGAATCTGAGACATTTTGTTAATTTCACCAGAGTGTGACAGAGGCCAAGAGATAGTAGTTCTTCTAGAAAATGCAGAGGGCCTTCTGTCAGGTGTGCACAGGAAAGCAAGCTTGTTGGTGCTCACCCACCTGGCACGGTCATGCTCTCAGCAAACTCAGTGTCCCAAGAGGTTTCTTCTGTCAGCCTGTTTCTGTTAGAGATATCTCGGTTCCCTGTCTCCCATTCCACTGACCCTAAACTGCTGACATTCAGGAGGAGGCTGGGATGCACCAAGTAAAGTGAGGGGAACCTATCAGAAGGTTAGCATTTTACAGCTGCAAGGGACTCGGGAATTGTTTAGGCCAGTGCACAGTGTTTCTTCCAAAGCTCTGTGGTTGTTGGTAAGAGAACAGTAGGCTTCACCTTGGCAAGGCATGTCTCAGAGTACAGCATTGCATCATCTGCTATAATGACTGTTCATCTTCTGCATGCATAGATTCATGTCAGGACTAAAGTGTCAAACTCTTGGCTCTATGCTGGCTTCCTGGGCTGTACCAAACCACACAGGCACACCTGAGCTGCACTGGTGCCCCACTCCTCCCGCTGGCATCTTCAATCCATGCTAATACTCTCACTGCTCACCTTCACCATTAGTGTGGATTGAAGACAGAGACACACTTCAACAAAAGAAAGGCACAGTGAGAACCCAGGTTCTGGAGCTCTCAGCCCCCAATGGTGTGTGTGTGTGTGTGTGTGTGTGTGTGTGTGTGTGTGTTCTGTAACCTAGTTATCATACATTAGAGAACTAGTGGGCTTTTCTTAAACACTTTGCAGTTTGTGCATATCAAAAGAAAATACCATTTCAGTGAAAAGAAAATCCATGAGTTGGGAGAAAATTTAAGCCAGCTGTCTCTAGGACAAAGGACTTCTATCTAGAGCATATAGTAAAGTAAAATCAGGCCTCCACTATTTAAAGACCCAATCAAAAATGGGCATTTTTATATAATGGAATATTATTCAGCTATAAAGAGGGACAGATTTGGGGCCTTGGTAGGCAAATGGTCACAATCGGACACCATACTCATAAGTGAAATAAATCAGAGGTACATGTGCAGGCAACGTATTGTGTCACTGGTGTAAGAACCTGAGGGTGGGAATATAAACCAAGAGACATGAAGGAAATCTGTTCAAAAGTAAAGAACAGATGGGACGAGGGGAAGGAGAAAAGAAAGAGGCAAAAATGTATGTTTGGATATATGTATATACATACGCGCAGGATGGCCTACATGGTTCTACTATTGTCTTATGTCACTTAGTGGTAAGGAATAGTTGATGACTCGTAGTTGGGTCCATCTTGTATGTCTATATGTGTTCTCCGGAGCATACACTTTGAAGATATCAATATGCAATACAACAACTATTGTTGATTTTCTGTTGCTTTGTTTATAATTCAATTCTGATTATACTGCTATTGTGCTTCTTTGTGTCTCTTTGTTAATGCTTTCCGTTTTTTTTTCTGTTGTTGATGTAGTTCTTTTTCTTTCACACTTTAAAGAGAAAAGTTATATAAAAAAATGGAAAAAAGAAAAAATGAAAAAGGAATGGATAATTACCTATATATGTAAGTAAGAATGTATATATATGCAGCATATCTAGCATAGATGTACTACTGACTTAGGTCACTTTATTGTAAGGAATAGTTGATGATCAAGTGTTTGATCAATTTTGCATGTCTATATCTCTTTTCCTAAATATACACTGCGAAGTTATCAATATGTAATGCAACAACCATTGTTGACTCCCTGTCACCTTGTCTATAACTCAGTTTTGATTCTACCATTTTTATGCTACTTTGTGTCTGTTTGTTAATATGTTTTTGTTCTTTTAAAATTAAAAAAAAATGGGCATCTGAGATGAATACGTACTTCTCAGATGAAGAAACACAAGTGGCAGATAAATATATGAAGAAATGTTCCACATCATTGGATATTTGAGAAATGCAAATTAAAACAACACTGAGATTCCATTTCACCCCAGGAAAAATGGCTATCATCAAGAAGTCAACTAGTAACAACTCCTGGAGGGACCATGGGCAAAAAAGAACCCTCTCCACTGTTGGTGGGAGTGTAAAGTGGTATGACCAATGTGAAAATCAGTGTGTAAACTCCTCACAAAGTTAGGGTCAAAGGTCCCACTTAACCCAGTTCTTTCTCTTCTGAGTATTGTCACAAAAAACTGAAAACATACCACAGTGATATGTGTGCACCCAAGTTTATAGCAGCACAATTTGTCATTGCTAAATCTTGAAAACAACCCAAACGCCCATCAGTTGAGGAATGGATTAAAAAGATGTGGTTTTTTTCAGCAATGCAGTATTACAAAGTTATAAAGAAAGATAAATGGAAGGCTTTTATAGGTAAATGGATGCAAATAGAGACCACACCCACAAGTGAAATAAATCACACTCACATGTGTAAACATCCTATTGTCTCCTGTGTTGGTTTGGAATTTATTTTTGCAAGGGAAATAATATATACAGGACACATACTTTATAAGATTATTTATAATCATCACCCAAAGAATGATACACAAGAGAGTGCAGGAAATGTCTCTACACGCTAAGACCAAGTGATCTATCCAAGGTCCTGGTTCCCATGGCAATTTAATCTTAATCTCAGTCTTAGTCAAAGTCTCTGGACACGAGCAAAATGCAGACAAACTTTCTGCCAAGCCATAACATATATCATCTGGAGTTCAACAACCAATGCAGTCCTTCTTCAACAGAAACCTTCCAAACCCAGTCTTTAGCTGCAGGATTTCTATCAATCTTCTGGTCTTCTGAGTTCTGACCAGAATCTCCCAGACAGAATAGCCAAAGGCATTCCAGGGCATCTCTGTCAGGACACATCTTTCAACCTTTCCAAACTCTTCCCACAAACCATTTCCAAAGACTCTTGAACAACATGGTCAGGTATAGTCACAGCAATGGCCCCACTCCCAGTACCAAATTCTGTCTTGGTTACTTTCCTCTCATTGTAGAGACGAAATACCCAATGGTCAAAATGAACGAAGGAAAGGTTTATTTAGCTTACAGTTTGTGGAGGTTTCAGTCCATACTTGGCTGGCTCAGAGGCAGAGTGGCACATGGCAGAGGGAAACGTTCATGGCAGCTGAGCCCAGCAAAAGCAACCAGCAAAAGGGAGGAATAGCTGCCAGCAGTCTCTTTGCTTCCCTTACATTGTAAACAGGCTAACCCCACCCAGGGGGCATGTAGCTCTCACACAATCTCCATGCCTTCCTCTTGCACAGGCTCAGGATGTGTACAAAGTAAGTACCCTGGCTTCCTGCTGAATCACTCAGCCAAACCTCCAGACTCCCCAAGTTGACACAATTTATCAACCATAACACATGTGTCCCAGGCTGAGACCAAACTTGTTATCCTCTTGCTTCAACATCCCAGACTGCTGGGATTATAGGGGTGTGTGACCACTCATGGTTTATATTTCATTTTGAAAATATTCCAAGTTGCCATGTAGCCTTGGCTAAAAAGAAATTTTATTACATCCCCAGCTCTTCTTTTTTGAGGGTTTCATGAGAATGTTCTCACTAAATCACCATGTTGCCTTAGCTGGATATAAATCTCTTTACATTCCAAGCATTTTTTTTTCTTTTTTGTCTCAGAAAGTCACCAAGTTTCTTGCACCAGACGGGAACTTGTGATCATCCTGCCTCAGCCTTGTAGATGCTGCAATAAAATCCAGGTACCACTATTCCTGGCTTCGGGGTTTTTAAATACTTCTGTTAACTAAAATTATTGTTAACTTTGTGGTTGTTCGAGTGCAGAAGTTACAGGTTCCTTTTCACAAAAAAACTGAAAAACAGCCAGGGTAGTGGGGTGCACCTGTGATCCCAGCACTGAGGAGGCTAAGGCAGGAGGATTACCACAAGTTTAAGGCGAGCCTGAGCTACATCTTCGGTTCGGGGGCAGCCTGCACTATACAGCAAGGCCCTATCTCAAAAAAATAAACAAACAAAAATCCTCTGCAATATTCTATGGTATAACTTTTTTTTTCCTTTGGTACTGGGCATCAAACTCAGGACCTTGCACTTTCCAGGCAAGCGCCTATTCCACAGATCTATAGCCCCAGCTGCATGCTATAACGTTTAAAGTGAAGAAGCCAGCCATGGTCGAGCATACCAGTAATCCCAGCACATGGGAGGCAGAGGCAGGAAGATCTCAATGTGTTCAAGGCTAGCCAAGGCTACATATTGAGTTCAAGGCCAGCCTGAACTATATCATGAGACCCTACCTTATGAACAGAAAAGGACAATGAAAAATTAGATCTGTTTTATGCCCATCTTATCTCCATCCTTATCTGAGAAATTTCACATATGAGACAAGAGTGTGCGGGTAATCTATATCCCAATATTTTCCATCTTCACTTTAAAGTGCTCTATAATATTCTTACATGGATTTCACCATTGCTCACTAGAAATCTTTCAGTAGTGCATGAAATGACTGTGACATGGGAGGAAGGGAAAAAGGGGATTACATTTGTCTAGACTTGGAAGTTTGTCATAAACAGGTAATCTGCCTCATCAGTTGCATCTGTGAGAGATTTGTGTGGTTCTTTTGGTTTTATTTTTTGAGACAGGATCTCAATATGCAGTTCAGGCTGGCCTTGAACTCACTATGTAGC